>OX451735.1:987837410-988109910 GCA_948472305.1 Vicia faba | reverse complement strand
CCTCCTTTAGATATTGCTATCCTACCATTGGTTAGTAGGAAGCCTTATCATTGGATATGAAGGACAGACGGGGGTCATCGTACAGTCATAGAAGGCAACTTGTAGGATGCTTTAGAAATTGTCGTAAGGGACTAAGATCGTTTACTGAAGGCAACATTGAAGGGTCATCGAGGGACTACGATCTTTTAACCGAGGATATTTGCTAAAGCATCTCACGTTCGAGGGACATGATTGTTTTAATCCGAGGCGACAAGTGAGGTTATCCTAGAGGTGCATGTGTGCGAAGTGTTTTGATTTCAGTTATTTTTGTCTTTTGAGATTTAGGTTTTCTAATGTTTGTTCTTTATCTTGCCATATAAACCCTAGTTACTAATAATAATAAGGAAAATAGTAAATTGCAGAAATTAAATGTCCTACGCTATTACAACGCTTCGGGGATGGGGGTACACATTTATGAATAGGGGAGAAAAGCAATAAACCCTAATTTGTGTATCACAAGTGTTTACATAAATGATAATGCGAAATAATCAAATACACATAAACGATCCATGCCCCCTGTATTTTTTCCTCATATTTTCTGCTTTGCAGGTCCAGTGTAGTGCTTTCCACGCATCAGCCACGCACCCTCAATCATCACCATTCGATCACGCTCAAATTCATATCCAATAGCCCAAATCTGATTTCCACGCTGCACCCTCAAGGGCCTTCCATCCTGGATCAAGCGCTGGGGCTTATTGGGCCTAGCAGATTTCAAATCTGCACCCCCAAACTGCTTTAAAACAGGCCCATTATCTTCCTCTACTTATTATTTTCTTTTCTTTTAATTTGTTTATTTTAACTTTAATTAAAACACCAAAGACATTAATTTAGGTTAATTAATTAGGTTAGTTTAATCACCTTTTTTGTATAATTTAATTAATTTATTTTCTTAATTAAAATTAAGTAGTTTTTTAGGTTTTTTTAGTTAATTGAATTTTTTTCACTAAAATTAATTAGTTTCTTAGGGTTTTCTATAAAAATTCATCATTAAAACCTTCTTTTCAAAAAATCACCAAAAAACCCTTTCGCTTTCCTATCTTACATTTTCGCGTAGTTTATTATTCTCGCGTTTTTACGATTATTGTAATTGCTCACTGTTTGTAATAGTAAGTAGGTTTACTTTCCCGCACTGTTATTATTTTTCTACTTCTCCCAAAGCCATGTAATAGTCTATGGTTTTATTTTCTATTTTTAATTTTTACTTATTTACCGCTTTCCTATTTTTTATTATTACTGTCAGTAATTAGGTCATGTATGGAAAGATAAAATAAAATGGTAGCAAACCCTAATTTCAAAGATAAACAATAACTGAATCACAACATATTTCACACTCTCGCACCTCTAGGGTAACCTCCCTTGTTGCCTTCAAAAAAACAGTCATGTCCCTTGAACATGGAGATGCTTTAGCAAAGTCCCTCAAAAACAAAGATCATAGTCCCTCGATGACCCTTTCGATGTTGCCTTCAGTAAACGATCTAGACCCTTAATGATAAATTTCTAAAGGGTCCTTACCAGTTTCCTTCTATGAATGAACGATGACCCACGCCCGTACCTTCACATCCAATGATAAGGCTTCTTACTAACTAATGGTAGGATAGTACTATCTAAAGGAGGAAAGAACAAGAAAGACTTTGAGTAGGTAGAACGCTCGTAATCGCTTGCTCACAAATATTTCAAAACAAAACAAAACATTTCACACAAGACACTTTTAAAAATATTTTAAAACAAACACTTTGTACGCATTCTCAAGAACAGAAACAAAATCATTACAAAGTCTTGACTTACAACTGGCATTTTTAAGATATTTTTTCAAGCACAGATTCACAAATCAATTTTCAAAACAAAGTGAGCTAAGTGATTAAGAGCCCATAGATAACTACGGATGAAAAGGGTGCTAACACCTTCCCTTTTCATAACCTACCCCCCGATTTCAAAAATCTCAAAGGTCTTTCCTGTTCTTTTCACCCTTTCCTTATTGGATAAAAGAAAAGTCGATAACGACTCTAACTATCCGCAACATTTGCAATAAAACACAAAACAAGTCAGTTCTCCCACCGTATTACACCCTCCATCCACCAGGATCTTATTTATCCCAATATTCTCCACTTTACCCCTTACGAATAATGGTTTTAGATGATTGTTCATGCCTTGATCTGGGCGTTCGAAGAACGTATTCTATTCCTCAACTGCGCTATTTTTCATGGCGTGATAACATATTGGCATGTGTTTGAAAATTTCGACTTCATCATCCTCTTCAATTTCTTTAGCCTCATTCATTTGGTTGTACTCATGAGGTAGTACAAAAACCACATTACAATTTAGACCCAGAGATGATTCTTCCTCTGACTCAAAATTGTCAGTTAACATGTCTTCATCTTCTATTGGGCTTTCTTGCCTTCTTTCGTTAGTTTTCTCCTTTCTTGGGGGGAAAAAGCTTCCTTCCTACTGGCTTTTTCTCCTCAGTTTGTTTTTAGGAGGAAGTTGGTTGGTACTAGATTCCCCTGCGTCCATCTCAGCCATTTCCCTCGAAGCCTTCTTCATTCTCTGATGCCTCCTCCATTGAGATCTAGAAATTTGGTTTTTCCCCTTATAGTTCTCAGACTTATAGGCCTTTTGTTTATACACTTGAAATTCATTCTTATAGGCTATAGAGGAGCTTCTTCCGAATTCGAAACTCCTCCACTTTTCTTGCCCTTTCCCCCTATTCTCAAATGGCTTTACCCATTTGTCAGTTGCAGCATTGGCAGGTGGCTTGAAAGTTGCCCTTCGATTCACTTAAGGATAAGGACTGTATGGCCTTTGATGGACTCCTCGTTTGTCAAACACAAATAGACTCTTGGAATCTTTCCAATTGCCTCTTCTTCAAGCAATTTGAACCTTTTCGTAGTTCTCCGCTGCTTTTCTATCATACATTGCACTGCATCTGGGACACATCAGATCCTTAGAATGCTTCTTTTGGAAGCGAACAACAAAGTCCAACAAATTTTCGCCTATTTTTGGGTACACCACTTTCATTTGTTATTCTTATCTTTGGATGAGCCTTTTGACATCATCCATCTTAGTATGTTGGCTCATCTCCACCATGTTCACTTTGAGGTTGGGATCATCAGTGATCCTGACTTCTTGGAATTTGATTATGAGGCCTTCAGTAGCCTTTTTCATTTCAACATATGGAGTAAAACCATAAACAATATTACCCTTAGCACTCTAGTTAATTAAGCCTTCAGTAGCCTTTGTTATTTTGACACCTACAACAAAACCTTCAGTAATCTTACCCTTGACATCTTTGTTGATGAGGCCCTTAGTAGCATCCTTAGATTCGACACCTATAGAAAAAACCTCAGTGATTTTGTCCTCATGGTCCTGGTTGATGGGGTCTTCAGTAACCTCCCCCATGTTAATGTATATTGGTTCAACATAGTTGGTATCAAATATCTGCAAAGGATCCGCGTAAACTTTCATTTGGTTCTTGCTTTTTTCGCCGAACCTCAGCCTTCCGTCTCTATAGCAATTTGAACTAGATCCCTGAAAAGAAAACATTGTGAGGTTTTATGTCCCAAAAATTATGATATTTGCAAAAACCTTTTTTATTCAATTGCTCTAACAGAGGAATTTTGGCACCAAGTGGTTCTATCACCTGGCCATCCTTCACCAATAAATAAAAAATTTCATCACATTTCGTTACATCGAAAGTGTATGTTTTATTGGGGAATTTGTCATTCTTTTCAGGTTCGACACGATTCTTCCCATTCGAAGGGGATAACACATTATAAGATCTCTTGTTCATCTTCCTAGTCTTCTACATTTGTAACCCTTTCTTTTCTATTATTTTTATTCTCCCTAGCCTTTTCAGCCTTCAGACGTTCCACTTGCTGAACTCGGTCCACTAACTGGGCCATGTACCTCAAGTACTAGGTGTCTAATTTCTTTCGGATGGAATAATCCAAATCGTCAACTGCCATTTCGACCAACTCATGTTCAGGAACTTGTGTAAAACACCTTGCCTTCAGCAAATGTAACCTATTTATGTAATCATCAGTTGGCTCAGTAAACTTTCTCTTGATAATGGCCAATTCTTTTAGACTAATATTTGATTGTCCCATATATAATTTCTCATGGAATAACCTCTCTAAGCGAGTTTAATCCTGGATGGCATTCGTTGGGAGGGTGGTGAACCAAGTGAAAGAATTTCTGGTTAGCGAACTAGGGAAGTATTTTATCCTTAAGTTTTCATTATTTTCTATGTTCCCAGCCTCAGTAAGATACTTGGCTATATGTTCGATAATAGATTTGCTGGTATCACCAGAGAATTTCATGAACTTTGGGACTTTCCAACCCCTGGGTAACTCAGTTTGTAAAACATACTCAAACAAGGGGGACATATAGTTTGGCCTTCACAGGTCTACATTTACCCCATTTCGAGCCATTAATCACCGAATTATTTTCTCCTTCAAATCCTTCATGTCTAAAATGGTGAAAAACTTCATCTGCATCCTGGTTTCGATTAACCATCACCACCCTTGGGCCTGAACCTCCCTTGGTATCGCTTGTTAGACCCTGGGTTGTTCCCTTCTTTGCCCCTGGTTAACTTTGCTAATATTTTGCGCACCTGGTTGCACTTGGTTAACTGTTTGATTTTCTTCGAAAACCACTCCCTGGTTTTCTCATATCCACTCTGGCCGGGGATGTTTAATTGTGGCTCGAGGGGCACCAAAGAAATCTACAATTCGCGCCATCTGTGCTGCAATTGTTGATTTGCCTGTGCTTTATGTTGATTTGCTTGGGTAGCACTTTGAATCAAAGGATTAAAAATGACACCCATTTGTTGGGCTAAAACACCAATCATTTCGTGATTATTGTCATCCATTTGTTGTCTAAATGCTGCTGCAGAATTCGTTTTCATGGTAGGTAATTGGGTAGAGAATCCCGAGGGTGGGACTATTCGACCCATATTATTGACACCTGATCCTGATCCTTGCAATGGTGAAAAAGTAGACACCCTTGGATCAAGTAATGTTAAAGTACTATTGTTTAAACTTGCCATTACTAATGTTGGCATACCATAAATTAGTTCACGGCCATCCATAGGCATTATGAATCCAGACGTGAAATGTCTAAAATTATTCTCCCATGGTTGTCCCGGGGTCACTAGTGGACTTTGTGTTTGTACTGGGGGCATAATTGAACCACTATGAGTACACGTGGGTATTCCCGTCGTACTTGCTTGAACATGTATTGATTCAGTTGCAAATATTGCAGTCATACTTCCTCCTGTCGAAGGAGTGGGTTGTTCTCCATTGTAAATGGGTGGATTTACCATCTTCCTAGTGTATTTCCTTTTTGGTATTGGTTCGTTAGTTTTGGCTAATTTACCACTCCTTAATCTCATGCAACAATGTTAAACAAACAGACTAAAATGAAAGAAAAGACAACACAAAACAAAATTTGTGACACAAAAACTAGACACTGGTTCCACTGGGCGCGCCAATTTATTTACCCTGAAATTTGGTAAACAAGCGCTAGTCCTCTAAAACAAAGATATTTTAGTTACTTACAGGATCGTTTAGATTGATCCTAGGGCGATGTGTTTGGTTTTTAATAATTTATGGTTTTTGAATGTTCATCTTTTCGAATGTAATGGTCAGTAAGTAATTGTGAAACTATCTGAAGTAAAAATAGAAAAGTAAATAAATTTCGACTTGAACATAAAAGGAATTAAAATAACTTTTGTAAAGATAAATTGACAATTGAATAAAACTTGGTGATTCATACGTACATTCTCAGAAACTCGTTTCTCGGTAAATGTTGGTACTTCGAGTGAAATTGAGTATTTGTATAGAATTGGAACACACTAAAATCCTAATACTAAGATTCTAATTTATACTAGTTCAACCATAACGACCTTCTTCTAAAAGAATGCCACGTTCGATATTTGCATGCCCTTCGAATCCTCAGACTTCCACGCGTCCTTTTGGATAAGATCAAATCTTTGAATTCAAAATCTTCTTCCTTTCGAGGATCCAAATCAACCAAAGTGACTTGTCAAAGCATTTCTCTTCGAAAACTTCAAATATCTTAAGTCCCACTTATTCATAAAAATAGGACTTTTGCTAATACTTAGCAAGATTAGACTATCCATGAGCCTGTCAATCGAAATCTTTATGAAATATTCTCATATTTATTTTGGAACTAACTTTTCTTCAACATTCTTCATCTTACTTTTAATATTTCCATTTCGTCGAAATTTCCAGCTAACAGCAGCACAAGAGTAGTTTTAGCAAGGATGCAAGTCATAAGACCAAACATCACCTTGAGGTGGTGTACTCTGATGTTTGCGAGCCAATGCAAGTCGACTCATATGGTGGAAATATGTACTTTGTCACTTTTATCAATTATTTTAATAGAAAACTATGGACATACATAATCAAGAAAAAGGATGAAGTATTTGACGTGTTTAAAAGATTCAAGTCCATGGTTGAGCAGCAAAGTGGTCACAAACTTAAAATTCTCAAAACGGATGGAGGAGGTGAATATACATCGAATGAGTTTGGGAAGTATTATGATGAAAAGGGGATAGTGCATAAAGTTATGCCACCCTATACACCACAGCAAAATGGTGTTACCGAGAGAAAAAATCGTTCGATAATGAACATGGTTCAAAGCATGTTAAATGGAAAAGACTTGCAAAAGGTGCTATGGGGTGAAGTTGTTTCTATAGTCGCCTATTTTTTGAATATGTGCCCTACGAAGAAGCTTGATAAGGTGACTCTAGAAGAGGCATGGTCTGGATTTAAACCAAGCTTAAGTCATTCGAAAGTTTTCGATTCGATAGCATTTCAACACGTTTCGGGTCCGCTTCGAAAAAAGTGGGATGATAAGGGTGAGATGATGTTACTCGTTGGTTATCATCCTACTGGAGGTTATAAGTTGTTTGATGTTGCAAACAAGAGGATCGTGGTTATTTGAGATGTTGTGGTCGATGAACTGAGGCGTTTTGACAGCAAAAAACTAGTTTGACATGTCCTGTAATTGGTTACCAGAATGGTGTAAGCGATTACGGGCACGATTTTCTAATTCCTGAGGTTACTGGAACTGGTTTAACAGAAGGAGTAACCGGTTACCAAAATCCTGTAACAGGTTACGACAACGAAAATTTGAATTTTTCAAAATGCAGGATGTTTTGTACAACAACCTGTCGAGGATGAAATCATGGAAAATAGTAGACGACCAACTAGGCAAAAAGTTTTTCCTCAGAGACTCTAAGATTGTGAAGTTTTTCGGGATGACGAGATCAACGGTGATGGTGATTTTGTTCACTTTGTGCATATGGCCGAATCCGAGTCCGTTAGCACAAAAGAGGAATTAAGTGATCCAAAAAGGGTATGTGCAATGGAAGAGGTGCTGGAATCGATAGATAAAAAGCGTACTTGGGAGTTGGTTGATCTACCAGAACAAAAGAAGCCAATCGGTGTGAGATGAGTCTATAAAATGAAGGCAAATCCCAAAGTGAAATAGTCAAGCATAAGACTCAATTAGTTGCGAAGGGATTTTTTGAGGTATAGACTTTGATGAGGTGTTGGAACCAGTTGCTAGACTTGAAACCATACGGCTGATTATTGGTATTTCAAATTACAACAATTGGTTGATATATCAAATGGATGTGAAATCCGCATTTTTGAACGGTTCGTTCGAGGAGGAAGTTTATGTAGAACAACCCCTGGCTTTGTTGTAACAAATTAAGAGGGAAGGGCCTACAAACTGAATAAAGCGCTTTATGATTTGAAGTAAGCTCCTAGAGCTTGGAACAAACGCATCGATGGTTTCCTAGTTAATGTTAGCTTCAAGAAATGTGTGTCCAAACATGGTGTGTGAAGTCGGATGTAAGCAAAAATGTGATCATACTTTTTCTATATATGGATGATTTATTGATCACGGGCAGCAATGAGATGAGTATTTCTAAGTTTAAGAGTGAACTTATGGAAGAATTCAAGATGAGTGATCTTGGCATTATGACATAATTCCTTGGCATAGAGTTCCACAAGTCAAAAATAGGAATGCTCATGCACCAAAGGAAGTATGCACTTGAAATATTGAAGATGTGTGATATGGATCATTGTAATGTTGTCAATACACCAGCTGAAGCAAGGTTGTAGCTGTCCAAAAGTGATGACGAGCAGAATGTGGATCCAACACAATATAGAAGATTAATTGGATCATTATGTTACTTGAGCAATACACTGTCATATTTGGCGTTTAGTGTCGATATTGCGAGTATATTCATGGAGAGACCGGAGGTATCTCACTTAACAGCAGTTAAGAGGATCCTAAGATGCATCAAAGGAACTCTTGGCTGTGGAATTCTCTTTCCCGCAACAGATATGAGCAGAAAATGTGATTTGCTCGGTTATACTTATTCCAATTGGTGTGGAGATAAAGATGATTGAAAGTCTGTGGTTGGTTATATCTTTATGTTCGGAGGAGCACCAATCTCTTGGTGTTCTAATAAGTAACAGGTAGTTGCACTCTCTTATTGTGAGGCCGAGTATATCGTTGCATCGTTATGTGCATGCCAAACCGTGTGGCTTATGAATTTGTTGGAAAAAATGTAGGAGAAACTGTCACACTCTTGATTGATAATGTTTCAGTCATTAACCTTGCTAGGAATCCCATTACACACGGGAGGAGGAATACATATTGAGATGAGATTTTATTACTTGAGGGATCTAGTGAGTGAAGGTAAGCTGAGATTGGGATATTGTCGAAGTGAAGAACAAATTTTACAGTTGTTGACAAAGGGAGTCACAAATGATGTGTTCAAGACGTTGAAGATGAACTTGGACATAGAAAATTTGGAGCATTTGAATTAAGGTGGTGTATTGAAAGTACATAATAATTCAAATGCATGGTATAAGCTTTTGGGAGTATTTTGGAGGATTCAACTTAAAAACAAGCACTTCTGGAAAATCGAATTTGAATTTTACTGGTTGATAACCGGTTACAAGATTTAGCGTAACCGGTTACAGCAGGCCAATTCAGCTTTGCTTTTGTGGTTATCGTAGGAGTAACCGATTATGAACCCGAGTTTTGGGTTTTTTGACTTATTTTTTAAGTTGTTTTGTTTCCCAATTGTTTCGTATTGCCTTATATAAATATCCTCGTATGTTATAATATTTGATTCTCTCTCACACTCATTTTCCATTAATTGACTACAACATTTGTGTATTTTAAAAAAAGAAATTAACAACTCTATATGTTCTTGATTATTGAAATCTCCAAAGAAATATTATGGAAATTTAAAAAAAAAAAGCTGAAAATAAAAAACTTTAACCCACCTTTTTACTAAAAATTCACAAAATACTCTCATTTAAGTTTATATTTAGTTATACATACATTTGGTCTCCTAATTACTCCAAGTTTCTAGAACTGGTCCTCGTTACTTGTTTTTAACTAGTTGAACAAATTCATGAGGTGGAAGTGGGTTAGTGAGACTATGAAATGACTGCACAGAGAAAAAAATTGCAATGAGTAACTAGAAGAAAAGTGGGGGGTGGGCTGATTAGTAATAATTAATTTTATTACTCTAGTACTTATCCAAAACAAGGGTTTATTTATGTGTACTACATGAAAAAGATGATCCTTTTTCAAGATTTGTGGGTTGAATGAATGGACACTTGCTTTGTGATTATAATTGTTCATTGTTTTATGATCATTAGATACTTAAAGCATGGATGCATACACGTGCAAAATTGTGTGTTTTCTAGAAGGACTTTACTCGATCCACTTAAACCTTAAAAGAGGTAATAAAAGAAAAGGTTTTAAAAGCTAAACTAGTTACTTTAAATATTATATAACTCCTTTAAGAATAACTTTAATTATTATAACATTAAAACTACTTTTTG
The DNA here is from genome assembly GCA_948472305.1 of Vicia faba. Lineage (NCBI taxonomy): Eukaryota > Viridiplantae > Streptophyta > Magnoliopsida > Fabales > Fabaceae > Vicia > Vicia faba. The sequence continues at coordinate 988,099,972 of OX451735.1, read as the reverse complement.
AGGAAACATTAAGAATTGTCACTTGATTAAAAGTTCATATACACAAGGGATGCAAAACATTAAGAACATTTTATTTGTTTTATCCTACGTCCAATAAAAATGGAAGTGCACTTTTTATTTGTTTTATGTACATGTGAGCACTCATGAAAATGCCAATGTTGTGTCATTCTAGATGGAGAACAATAATAAAATTTATGAAATATCAATAGTAATACTTTAGCGTTTTTTAATTTGAATTTTTTAGAAAAAAGTTTTAAAATGATTTTTTAGGTTAATCAATTATAATGTTTTTTTAAAATATTTTTAAAAATAATTGATTGAGTTGATTAGAAGACAAAGACTGATATGCTCAATGTTTAAAAGTCCTCTAATTTATTATATTTATTCTCAAACTTTTACTTGTTTGAATATCTGTCTCATTTTAAGTATTAGTTGATATTTTATGACGTGATCAATTTGATAGTTGTGGAAGGATGATATTCTTTTATATATAATTGTAAGAGTGATTCTAACATATGTCTAAGAAAATATGTTAAGAATTTTAAATATGGATAGTTTATGTTAAAAAAAATAATGAAATAAATAATTATTAATTTTTAATTAAAATAATGCATAATTTCTATAAAAAAATGTAATTTAGAGTAATTGTTGGACTGATTAAAGTTTCATTCTTTTAAGAATTTCTGTGAATAAATCAAAAGAGTCGTCTAATAACTTATATAATTGAGTATTTATTTGAAGAAATATATTTTTATTTGATAAAATTAATAGGAAATTTCTTTATACACTTTTATCCATAAAGGAAATTTCTAAAATTCATATTTATTTTTCGGAGATGTATATCTGAATGCACTATAAAGTGATTTAAAAAAAATTGTTTCAAAAATATATTTTCGAAAGTACTCTAAAGACGTGAAAATAGGTATTTTGGATATGCATATCTGAAACACTGGACAAAATGGTTAAAACGTTAATAAATACAAAGATTTAATATGTAATTTGTTTAAACGTTAATAGTCATACAAACGGAAAGTGATACGAACATAACAATGAATTATTCAGAAATACAAAAAAATAATACATAAATTATTCAGAAAGTATGGAATGTAAAAATGATTACATCGGTAAATAAAAAAAGACATAGCCTATTGCGTATGCATATTCTAACCCCCTGAAGAGTTGTTGAAATGAGTTGAAATTTACTCAAATGCTTCAATAACTTGCTCAAAGTTACGAAAAAAGAGATTTGGGTGAATACAATGAGGGAATGCAACTCTGAATGAACAAAAGAGGGAATGAGGAGTTCTGCCAAAATATATATTTAAAACGATTTGGATATGCAATTCCGAAAATCCCCTGGACTTAAATTATGTGGTTGATTCATTGATGCACATGTGAAACTCCCTTGATTTCGATAAAAAAATTGTTTCAGACATACATATCCGAATACCCTCTCTAAATATGTAATACTAGAGATGGATAAAAAATTGAATCCAACTCAAACTGATATAACAATGAATAAAAAAATGAATGATAAAAAATAAATCGAAATAACCACGGTTCATACTATCCGATTTTTAATGGTTTATATCGATCGAAAACAAATTTTAAATTTAAATCCTTCCTAAACCAAAACCAACCGTATTTCATACATATTTGTCAACTCTTTCAATTTTATATTTCAAATTTTATACATACTATATGGGTTGAAAAAATATTAAGATTCAAACTTATCAGTTATCACTATGGTTCATGATGTCTGAACAAAACAATTAAATCCTAACATAACAAGTTACTTATTCTCTTCACCTTTAGAAAGTTGAAAGAACAACTCATTCATTTTATTATAAACATATTTAAAAAAAATGTAATTTGAATACTATTTTCACTTTCTAAGATTTTTATATTAAACACACAAAGTTTGTTTACTAAAAGGACCTGTTTTGTTTAACATAAAACTACTTCATCTATATTAATTTTAGTTACATAATGTATTCTCTCTCTCACAAAAACAAACCCTACCTATTATTATATAACCCCCTCTTAATCTCTAATTTTATGTGCTTTGATTTATCTTCTACCTTTTATATCTCTACTTTGCAATATTTAAACTCTATTCTCTACTATTAAGGCTTTGTATCCTTTAAGTTTTCATTCCCTTTAAAAATTTCAATAACCACTCATAAATAGTTTCAAATGTTATATATATATATATAATTTATTTATTTTTTCTTTTGAGTATATATTTTCTTTATTTTTTTTTAGATTATCATGTTTTACTGATTTTATATTTGTATCTTCTACCTGTTTTGTTATATATATATATATATATATATATATATATATATATATATATATATATATATATATATATATATATATATATATATATATATATATATATATATATATATATATATATATATATATATATATATATATATATATATATATATATATATATATATATATATATATATATATATATATATATTTTTTTTTTGAGATTATCATGTTTTACTGATTTTATATAAGAATATAATTTATTTATTTTTTCTTTTGAGTATATATTTTTTTGGTTTTTATTTTGAATTTGTTTTTCTTCTTCTGATTTCAGTGTTAAATTCTAATATTATGAGACTGTTTTACATTCATTTTTTAAATAATTTTTACGTGTAAAAAATTCATGAATTTAGTGAAATTTTGTTATTCAATTTTTTTAATTTCAAAATCGATAAAAACCATCCGACCATCCGTAGAAACCGTTAAACCGCTACCAACCGAAATTTCATAGGGAACAAATTGGATTGCTTCATTCCAACTGTGGATTTGATCGAATTTAGATTTTGAGTCTGAATCCAACCCTAACTGACAGATTGTCTACCCCTATGTAAGATGGTGAGTTCGGATATGTATATCTGAATACTGAGGATATTTTTGAGTTTTCACCAAGGACCTCTAAGAAGGCATAAAGGTGTATTAAGAAATTCCCAAATAAAAGGCTAGAGATAACACATCACCAAGAGACCAAGATATAAAAACCAAAGACTAACTGTAACGCCCAGATTTTATTTATTTATTTTTTGTAAGTATTTTGTGTTATTAATTGTGTTTGTTGGTGTTTTGATGTGTTGGAGGAATCCTTTGGTGTGGAGTGATAACCTTATAAATATATGTTTTAAGGTGTGTGGGGTGTTTGAGTAAAAACATAGAGACTTGGGGGTGGTAGAAGTAGAACTAATTATTAATTCTAATTATTTTATTTATTTTAAATAGTATTAAGGAGAATATTATTTAAATAAATATTTAGTTGGAATTTTTATTTATTTAATTTAGTTGGAATATGATTTAATTAGAATAATAGGAATTAATTAAAAATTATAATATATTAAAATAAAGGAAAAAGAGGGAATAAAGTAGAAACTGTCAGTATATGTTTTTGGAAGAAAAAAAGAAGAAAAGGAGAAGAGAGAAGCTAGGGTTCAAGGGAGAACACCAACATAAGAGAGAGATTCTAATTCTATAAAGTTTTACATGATAATTGTGGGTTGGAGTTTTGATTTCTCTTGTTGGAATCTTTTTTCTCAATGTTATGAATTTGATAATTGTATGATCATGATATGTTGTTGTATGTTATGTTGATTTGTGTGATTATACAATTATGTGATGTGTTTGAGGATTTGGGTGTTGTTAGAATGTTATTGTTGATCTACGCGAATAGGAATAAGAATCTAAAATTCGAGCATATGAATTGTATGAGAATTGAGGGTTTTGAGATGGTTTGAAAAGTAATTTTCGTGTAAAAAAGTAGCAGAAAAGTGGTTATGCTACAACTGTAACTGGTTATGTGTTTTGGTGTAACCGGTTACGCTGTCGTAAAGTAGCACTCTGAGCATGGTTACAGGGGTGTAACTGGTTATTTGGTGTAACCGATTAAACCGAGGGGCAGTGGCGTAGCAGGCGCATGGTTACGGAGGTGTAACTGGTTACTTGGTGTAACCGGTTAAACCGAGGGTCGGGGGCGTAGCAGGCGCATGGTTACGGAGGTGTAACCGGTTACTACAATTGGTGTAACCGGTTACATTGGAAGGAAATTTTGTAAAACATTAAAAATTTATAACTTGAGTTTTGGGTGTCCGATTGAGGTATCATTTGAAGCGTTGAAAAACTAACATAATGTACTTTAATTTAAAAATAAGTTTGAGGACCTATACATAATTGATGTTGTTGTTTGGTGATAAATGGTGTATAATTTGTATGTTGTAGTGTGATAAATATGTATGAACAAATGTGTCTAATCTTGTGGTGTTCCTATAATGCTAACCTTTATTGTCTATGGAATATGTATGTTGTTTGGTGGCTGGTGCAGGTGTAGTATATTGGTTAATGTGAATTCCATTGGACTTGTTTGTTGTTGTAGCATGCCATTTATGAATCTGCATCATGGTGTTTGGACAGTGGTCTATTTTGGTGAACCTCAATCCTATGGTGGGGATTGGGTGCGAGTAGGTGATTTTAGGTGAGAATCGGTGAAGCGTTACCTATGGTAATTGTAATGTTTTTTGGTGTGCTTTGATCCTATGTGGGGATCGGGAGAGAGTGAACTTGAGATTTCACATATTGGTACCACATGCATTGCCTTATATTGCTGAGTCTCATTGCATACTTGTTGTGTTGTTGTGTTTTTGGATTGTGTGGAAGCGTGATTGGTGGAATGGGTGATTATGAATGCAATAAGATGTTACTTACTTATTAATTTGCATTGCTTTATATAATTGTGATATCTCACATCTTCTATTTGAATGCTGCCTCCACGTGGGTAACACGCAGGTGATTCGTAGTGAAGGTGTGGATGTGAGTAGAAGAGAGTGCTCTTCTTTATGCGTTTGTCGATTTAGCGTCTGCTCTGATATATAATACTGGAGGTCAAACACTTAGTTGTTTATTTATGTTGTTGGAGATTTTATGGATATATCTTAAGTTGATAATTCTTATAATTCCTTTATAGCATGATTTATTTTGAATAAGTAAATGGATAGTTGTTGATGCTTTCCGCTGCAATAAAAGTGAAGTTAGACATGTTGATGTTATAATTATTATTGATCATCTTAAAAAGTTGTATGTGTTATATGTCATATGTTATGATCAGATTTATGTTGAAAGGTGACATCCTAATTGTATGAATGTTTTATATTACTTTAATTTTAATTATAATTATACGGGGGGAAATTAGGGAGTTATGTAGTGGTATCAGAGTAGGTCGGTCTTTCCGGCCAAGTTGTTGAGTCGGTGTGGTGTGATAGTTGAATATTGTCGATGTAGTCTTCTAACCATTATTGTTGTTATTTGTGTGAAACAGAAAATGGTTGGAAGAAACAATGTTGCAATTGTTGTTGCTTTGTAGGGTGTGTAGAATTAACCTAATACGGAAGGAAATGATGAGTTTCGTCATCTGGGGAAGTTCAGAGGAACAACCTGCCTATGTTCAAGGGGAGGTATGATCCTGATGGAGCACACACTTGGCTTAAAGAAATTGAGAGGATCTTCCAGGTAATGGATTGTTCAGAAGCATAGAAAGTACTGTTTGGTACTCATATGCTGGTTGGGGAGGCTGATGACTGGTGGATCAACACTCGTCAGGTGTTGGAAACTGCATGTGAAGTTATCATTTGGGCTCTGTTCCGCAAAGAGTTTATGAGGAAGTATTTTCCTGAAGATGTTCGCGAGAAGAAGGAGATTGAATTCCCATAGCTGAAGCAGAGTATTTATATGTTATTGAGCAAGTTTCCTGATTTATGGAACTTGTTAAGTTTTATCTTCATTCTAGTGAGGCAGCTGTTGAGTTCTCAAAGTGTGATAAGTTTGAGAATGGTTTGCATCCTGAGATCAAGTAATCTATTGGATATCAACAGATTCGCAGGTTTCCTGAGTTGGTAAATAGCTGTAAAATATTTGAGGAAGATAGTTAGGCTATGTCGGCTCACTATAAGAGTATGAGCGGGAAGAGATGGAAGCAACATCTCAACCGTGGGAAGCCTTATAATGCTCCAACTGAGAAATCTAAACAGAAGGTTGCTGATGGTAAGAGGCCAAGTGGGGGAGGTGTTCATACTCCTCTTAAATGATTTAGGTGTCGTGAACCAAGTCATCCCGCCAATGAATGTAGTGGTGACGTGAATAAGTGTTTCTAATGTGGGAAGTTCGGACATCTGGTTATTGATTGCAAGGTAATGTAGTGATTTGCTACAACTGTGGTGAACTAGGAAACTTTAGTACTCATTGTCAGAAGCCGAAGCAAGCTCAATTCGGAGGAAAAGTGTTTGCTCTGTCGGGGACTCAAACTTTAAGTGATGACAAGTTGATTAGAGGTACATGTTACATTAATAGTACTCCCTTAATTACTATTATTGATACTGGTGCTACGCACTCGCTTATTCCTGTTGATTGTGTGAAAATGTTGGGCCTTGGAGTTCCCTTCATGAATGGAGAGATGGTTATCGATACTCCTGCTAAGGGATAAGTGACTACTTCTTTGGTTTGTTTGAACTGTCCTATGTTAATTTTTTATAAAGATTTTGGTGTTGGTCTTATTTGCTTGCCGCTAAGGGATATTGATTTTAACTTGGGAATGAACTGGTTGGAGTTCAATCATGTTCATATAAATTGTTATAATAAAACAATACTGTTTCTTCCTCCTGTTGAGGAAGAAGAAGCTGGTTTCTTATCTGCTAGACGGGTAGAAGAACTGTTGCAAGACAAAGCACATATGTTTACTTTATTTGCATCCTTATCTGTTATAAGTCAAGCTGTGATTGATGAATTTCCAGTGATGAGAGAATTTCTAGATGTGTTTCCAGATGATGTATCAGATGTGCCACCAGAGCGAGATGTGGGATTTTCTATTGATCTTTTCCCTGGTACCAGACCTATTTCTATGGCACCATACAGGATGTTGGCGTCGAAGTTAGCAGAGTTGAAGAAGCAATTAGAGGATTTACTGGAAAAGAAGTTTGTGAGATCAAGTGTGTCACCTTGGAGATCTTCAGTGATGTTGGTAAAGAAGAAAGACGAAAGTGTGATGTTGTGTGTGGATTACTGACAATTGAATAAAGTAACAATCAAGAACAAGTATCCACTTTTGAGAATAGACTATTTGATGGACCAACTAGTAGGTGCACATGTTTTTAGCCAGATTGACTTGAAGTCAGGATACCATCAGATTCGAGTGAAAGATGAGGATATTCAGAAGACGGATTTTAGAACCGGTATGGGCATTATGAGTATTTGGTGATGTTGTTAGGAGTTTCTAATGCACCTGGAGTGTTTATGGAATATATGAATCGTATATTTCATACTTGTTTGAGTTAGTTTGTAGTGGTCTTCATTGATGATATTCTAATATATTCTAAATCAGAAGAAGAACATGTTGAGCATTTGTGAATCATGTTACAAGTGTGGAAAAAGAAGATGTTGTATGCAAAGTTATCAAAGTGTGAGTTTTGGTTGCAGGAGGTTAGTTTTCTTGGTCATGTTATGTCAGGTGATGGTATAGTTGTGGGTCCGTCCAATGTAGATGCAATACTACAATGGGAGGCTCCAAAGTCGGTCACAGAGATTAGAAGGTTTTTGGGCTTGTCTAGTTACTACCATAAATTTATTGAAGGCTTTTCCATGTTAGAATTTCCACTAGCCTAGCTGACTTGTAAAGGTAAAACTTTTGTGTGGGACATTCATTGTGAGAGAAGTTTCACTGATTTAAAAAAAGAGATTGACTATAACTCTAGTTCTGATTTTTCCTGAACCTAATGAACCATTTGTAGTATATTATGATGCATCGATGATGTATTTAGGTGGTGTACTAATGCAAGATGGCAAGGCAGTGGCTTTTTCTTCACGAAAACTGAGGATTCATGAGAGAAACTATCCTACTTGTGATTTAGAGTTGGCTGTAGTGGTGTTTGTGTTGAAGATTTGGAGGCATTACCTTTATGGTTCCAGATTTGAGGTTTTCAGTGATCATAAGAGTTTGAAATACCTGTTTGATCAGAAGGAATTGAATATGAGACAACGAAGGTGGTTAAAATTTCTAAAGGATTATGACTTTGGATTGAACTATCATCCCGAAAAATCTAATGTTGTGGCTGATGCTTTAAGTATGAAGTCTTTGCATATGTCTTCTTTGATGGCTGGAGAGTTAGAACTTATCGAGCAATTCAGAGATTTGAGTTTGGTCTGTGAGCTAACGCCGTAGAGTGTGATGTTGGATATTGATGACGATAAACAATGATTTCCTTATTAATATAAAAGAGAGCCTGATGATGGATGTGAAATTCGTGGACTTGATAGTTGCAAGTAATCGGAATGAAGAGAGTGATTTTAAATTTGATGAGAATGGTGTGTTGAGATTCCGAGGTAGAATATGTAAACCTGATCATCCTAAGTTGAAGAATATGATATTAGAAGAGGGACATAGAAGCAACTCGAGTATTCATCCATGAGCTACTAAGATGTATCAGGATCTGAAAAAGATATTTTGGTGGTCGGGACTAAAGTGTGATTTGGTGTAGTTCGTGTATCCGTGTTTGACTTGCCAGAAATCGAAGGTTGAGCACTAGAAGCCTTCAGGAATGATGCAACTGTTGGACATTCCAAAATGGAAATGGGATAACATTTCGATGGAATTTGTAATGGGATTATCGAATACTCCTAGAGGGCATGATGTGATTTGGGTGATTGTTGATAGGTTGACGAAATTGGAACATTTTATTTCGATTAACATTGGTTTTCCTTTGCAGAAGTTGGCAGAGATTTACAACAGTGTGATTGTGAAGTTGCATGGAGTTCTGTTGAGTATTATTTCTGATAGAGACTCGAGGTTTACCTCAGGATTTTGGGAGAGTTTGCAGGGGGCTTTGGGTTCTAAGATGAGGTTGAGTTCTTCCTATCATCCAGAGAAGAATGTCCAAACAAAGAGAACTATTCTGTCTTTGGAGGATTTGTTGAGAGCTTGTGTCCTTGAGAAGGGTGGTGCTTGGGATAGTCATCTTCCACTAATAGGGTTCACTTACAAAAATAGTTTCCATTCTAGTATTGGGATGTGATCGCGACTTTAATAGTCTATCGGGTTAACTAACTGCAAGTGCACAGTCTAATCACGTAGTTTTAAAACATATCGAACCCACATGAACTAATAGTCAAACTAATGTTATCTATCATTACTCTGTAAAGCTAAGACGAATAATTATCTTGGATTAATGGGAATTAATACAATACTAAAATTTATTGGAAAATATTATAATAAAGAGAGACCAGAATGTGTGTTCTGCGTTCCTTAGGGACTATGTAACTTGTTGGCTTTCACTGACGTTCAAATAGTGTTTAGTAGAAAATAAAAATTTAAAGACAATATCTCACACTCTCATGGTTTTGAATAAAGTCATGTTCCTTAACCATGAGATTTTGATCTTGCTCACCCATTCGAATCAAGGAACGCGTTTTGAAAACTGAACAAGTTCTAATCGATGCCTAAAGCGCTCTCGCTCTCTTCAGGAATCGATTCCCCGTTCTTACCATCTGGTTCAACCCCCACACTCTCGCCGTGTCGGCTCGAACCTTAGTTAATTTCTCACACTCGTGACAAAATTGTGTTAAATAACTTCTCACTCTCGTGACAAAGCTATCTAAATTAAATTTAAGAACAAAGACCGAAACTGAATTTTCAAATTGAATTATTAATCCAACTTATTACCGAGTCCCATCGAAAACGATGATACTCACATACCGGACTCTAGAAGTTTAGCCGGGCATACTTTTTAGTGAAAAAAATTAAACATGATTACTGGAATAAGAAATAACATGGAAATTAAACAAAATTAAGGATCAATAATAATCATGCAATTAAAATAAAACCCATCGAACGAGAATAAATGAACTGAAACTTTATATAAAATGATGGCAAGATTATGATCCAAGAGTACACTTTGAGTTTCCAATTCGACAGAGCTTCACTAATGGTACCTGGATACATATAACGAAGAGTCTAAGGCCTATATATAGTGTTACAAGGCTGACTCTACATTGAAATCATGTCCAACTTCCTTGAGAGAATATAGGGAAGTGGGGAAGAACATGTCCAATTATGTTTTGTGCGTTTTCTATTTTCCTGGTGCATGGAGACTGCCATGGGGCTCATGGCGATCGCCATGAGTCATCTTCATTAAATTACATGGCTGCAGAGCATGGCGAGCGCCATGGTCTTGGTGGCGACCGCCACATCAACAGAAGTGGATTTCTGCACTATTTTGCTTCCTTTACTTGTCTCTTTCTGATTCTGATGTATTTTATCTCAAGAGCAGCAAAGAACCTGAAACACAATAAAAAGAAACATAAAAGCTTGATAAAAATGAGAAATGAAACTAAAATAGCATGCGAATCAATTCAAAAAATACAATGTGTTTTCAAGTTATCAAACTCCCCCACACTTAGACCATTGCTTATCCCCAAGCAATCAACCAACGCAATAACGATTAAGAAGTAGTTTGAAACATAGACACAACAAATACTCTAATCATACGTGGTTGCTAGGCTATTGTCAAATAGATAGGTATTAAACGTCAATACCAAGGATACCGTAATGACACAAGCCGGAAACTCCCATCCTATGCAAACCAATCCGAATCATGCTATTATAACTCGACCTATGTTTTTCGTCTCTTTTCACCCACTTTCATTCTAGTGCAATCACATTAAGCCTGTCATCCGTACACACTCATAGTAGAGGGATCAGTTAGTGACTCTGATCTTTCTTAAGCATAAGGTTCTGGTACTAAGCGGTGCAACCCTATTTTTTCCCAATTACTGATTGTGGGGGGGTCGAACCATAGTCCGACCTACCAAGTCTGGTACCAGTGACCTCCAGACCAACCAACAATGGGTGCTTATTTTTATATTTATAAAGGCATAACAACCGTTAGGCTAAATGACCGGGTGAGGGTCACCTAACATAGAAGGCTACTATTTTTTTAGTTGACAACACTTATTCATTAAAAACAAAATCATTCACTTATGTTCATCGACTCCGCCACGTAGAGTGTGCTTAGGATGGTGTTGTCTGCTAATATAAACTACTTGGGGTTACTTTAAAACTCAAACTCGAGGTCTCGGCATAATAGGTACTCAAATGAGGATATACATATTTTGGGGGTTTAAGGTGTAAAGATGGTACCGATTTTATTTAATCTTTCTCAAGTCTATTTGACAAAGCCTAAAGTGCAAAACAACCTATATACTCTTAGAGTACTGTGGCATGAATCAAACGATTTTTTTTGTTGGGGGTCAATTTAAAGGGAGTTATCAACAAAAGAAAATAACACACATAAATGACCCGATAACACATGCTATTATTAAATAAAAACTGAAAATAGAAATCCTAAAGACATGAAAATAAAACTAATAAATCGATAAATCTATCTAGAAAGCAATAAATAAAAGAAATAAATAAAATCAATAAAGCTCCCCCCCCACGCTTAAATCGAGCATTGTCCTCAATGCGATGATATAAGGTGAAAAAGGAAGGTAGAACCTGGATTGTCGGCTACTGGTGGCCTCAACCATGTGCTCTACCACGCACACCTGTTGCACCCTAAAATTTTCCCCCTTTATTTTAACTTTCGTGGTTTATGTTTCATCAAACATACTCATACATTCTCATGATAAGGATTAGGGTATCTTGATTCCCAAGTTCTTCTACAGGCTATAAGAGATGTTTGTTTGGTAAATCAGTGCAAAAGAGGATCTCATATCTTCAATCTTTAAACTCTCTCAAGCTACAAGGGTTTATTATATTGAAAAACATTTCATTTGTCCCATATGATCATTAGAAGGGAAATTTGCAAAGTTTGGAGAAGAATCACATTTTTACTGTTCAATTCCCAAGATTAGGGTTTTAGCCAGTTGAAGAGGTTGAGGCTTGTAGGAGTCAAGTGTGTGGAATATTACCTTCTCATCGTCATATAAGGCATCTTTGTTCAAAGAATCTCTCAATTTTTCCAGAAGAATGAGGGCTTTGAAGATTGATCACTATCTCCTAACACAGAAGGCTAAAATTAGGTTTATGATTTTAATCAGAAAATCTATGACTTTTTAGGAAAGACTTAATTCCATGCCTCTCTATATGTTGAGAAGCACTTATGATTTATAGATTGGGTTCCAATTTTGAGTGAAAGAAGTTCAATTGATCAAAAGGGGAAAATGGTCATTTTGACCAAAAGTCAACCAAAGTCAAAGTTGACCAAGTGGACTTTTGGTCAACTATCAATTCAAGTATCCTATTTACATATTTCATGATCATTAGTGTCGAAAAATCAAGAGAAGAGGTCAAAATGGAGATAACTTGTTCAAGAAGTTATTTGGGACATTTAGAAAAATTTCAAAGTCCTTAAGCCTCCATAGTACTGAACTTTGGACATCCATAACTTTCTCATTTTTTGTCCAAAGAAGGCAAACTCTACATGCTTGGAAAGCTTGAGAAAAAACCTAAATATATTTTAATGTGTGATCAATCCTAAAAAATGAAGCATTTGTGAGTTATTGAGCTTAGGAATTTAGGGCATTAAGATGGCAAGTTACAAGTCATGCTTGCACACCCAGGCCAGCACTTTCATAAACACATGGCGTGCCCCTATCATGATGCTCTATCTCTTAATAAAAGTGATATTTTAATTTGAAAATCAAAGAGAAGTTGCAAAGGGATATGTAAGCTTCATGTAGATCTTTGAATCACTTAATTTGAGCAAATAATGAAGAAGATATGATCATAAGAAAAAGAGGTCACGAAGTTGAATTTCTTGCCCAGCATGCAAGCCATGCACGCGAGACTTGCCAAGCCCAATTTTTTTTCTCCAAATGCATACCATTTTACCACCAACTTGTAAACATCATTTTGGATTTCTCTCAAGAACAACTTTAATCTCCAATATCTCAGATTTCCATAGGCCTCAACTTTAGGAAAAATGCATGAGTGAAATGGTATATTCATGAGCTTTTGCCTATGCTGTCAATATATTCATCTCATGGCCAGAATTCAACATTGCTTGTAGTACAACCTTTTCCTTCCACCTCATCCCTTCATACCTTCCTTATTATGTCATACACTAATCAAAATGCAGCCATTGAGAGCTCAAAATGCAACAAGATTCCAAATTATTCCCAACGGATCCAAAACTGCAAAAGACTATCCTACCCCTTTGTAAAACTTCTTCAGCATACTTCAGTGCTCTATATAAGCTCTCATCCATTCTCATTTCAGAGGGCTTGCAAAACAGTCATACAAGATCTCTGAAATTTCTCCTCGAAGTTCAACTTTTCTCTTAAAACATATTTTTTTCTTCAAGGTTTTTCTCAAAATCTTTGCTCGAAGCTCCAATTCCTTCATAGCTACATTACATTTGAAGTGAAAGAGTAAGGTTCATTGGATTTTCTTACAAGTTCAAATGCCTAGATTGAATTTATTTTTCACTCATTCAAGGTAAGTTGTTATTAAACTTTGATCTGAATTTGTGCTTGTATTTTAAGATTTAGATCTTGTATGATAGCATTGTCATACCCCAATTTTTGACCTAAGATATCACCTCCCATCTGCATTATTACATAGCAAGCGTTCACAAGCGATTTGACCTATTCTTGCCAATTCTCGAGTCAGATTTCAAAAATTCATAACTTCTTCAAATTTTGACATTTTTTTAGTGGTACTTTTACATATGATTCTCCTTTGCAACAACTACAACTTTTCTTTACAAGTCAAGAGATGATTATGCTTTGAAAATCCACGAAAAAATAGAAATATTAGAAATCATTGTGAATTTGGTGAAATTTAACTGGTTGTGCCTGACTTTATTAAATCATGATTTTTTTTCATTTTTTATCATCTTTCTTTTATTCTTATTATCATAAAAAGAAAATCTCCAAAATATTTTTAGTTCATATCAGTTTTACTTTATCCAAAATATATAAAAAATGTATAGTTTTGTTAGTTTTATTTAATTATATATTTTTATTGATAATTCGGAAAATCTCAAAATACATATAAGTTCTTTTACTTTTTTGCATTTTTAGAGTATGTAAGTCTATTTTGTTCTTAGTTGTAGTTTTATTTATTTAATTCGAAAATATGAAAATATATGGTTTAATTTTATTTTTATTCCCTCTATTATTAATATTGATTATAATTCCATTTGAAATGTTTTTAGGTTGAATTATTAATAGAATTAAAACCAATTTTAATATCTCTTTTCTTTCACTTTTATATTTTCAGTTTAGTTTTACTAACATTTTATTGTATTATTTGTATCATTACTATTATTATTAGTATTATAATTATTATGCTATGTCCATATAAGTTTGTCCATATGCTGCAAATCTGTCCAAAACTGCATGGCCCCTGCACAAGTAATGCCAAGAAAAACAGTCACATAATCCCTGCTGCCCTGTTATAAGACCAGCATATCAGTCCAGAAATTGCATCAAATAACACACACCAAAACCTGTATCAAAAAGCCATAAATCAGATCATCACATTTGTTCAAACTCACCAAATTTTCCCTCCCAAAACCTCATTCTTATTCACTATAAAACAGGCAGATATACAATCGAAGAAGGCAGTTCAAAAAGAGAAAAAACACAAACTTGCAGAAGCAGGATAGCCTGCATAACTCAAAGCCCGTTTCAAACTGCAAGCAGGATAGCCTGCATAACTCAAGTCTGCCCTCCTTACCAAAACCAGAAGCAAACCTTCTAACCTGCACCATTTTGAACCAAGCACAACCATCCACAAGAACTCATCGCCTCAACAACACCAACATTTTCGAGTCAGTTTCTGAAAGTAGAAAGAATCAGAGAGAAAAAGAAAGTGGAATTCACAGCCTTACCCGTTAAAGCCTCCGCAGGAATCGTAAGCTCGTCGGACTAGCTCCGACCTTGTGTGTTCATCTTTTTTTTTCTCCCTTTGCATTTTGTATACCATCGTGATTCATCATGATTTGTTGTTGAATGTTGAAATTTCTTGTTTTTGATTATTTAGCTTTTATAGCCATGCCTGAATCGATTTGTTTTGAGTTGAGTTGTTATCATTGTTTATCGCATAAGAAAGATTGGGACAGTTGGAATTAGAGTATAGAACGAGTTACCGTTGTTCTTGTTTTGTTTTAGAGTTAACGAGAGCCATGACGAAACCAGAAGCAGTGTTGTTGTTTGACCGCATGAGAAACAGTTCGAAAGAAGGAGCAGGATTCGTTGTTGGTGTTGTTCGATTTCGATTTCGAAAAGAGAGATCGAAGAGAGAGTTCGAAAGAGAGATCGAAGAGAGATCTAAGAAAGAGTTAGAAAGAAAGAGTTCGAAAGAGAGATCGAAGAGAGAGTTCGAGAGAGAGATTGAAGAGAGAGTTCGATCTCCGATTTACCCCGCTACATTTTTTATCGCTACAAGCATATCTGGCCAGATCTTAGGTCTGATGAGTGTTTGTATCCATTTTGAAGCTTGAATTGTGCTCTGTAATTCATGTTCAAACTGTTTGATACAATGATTTCATGATCAGTTTTTGTTTTGCTCTTGCAACAATTGAAGAAACTAATAGCATATTCTTATTCCTTTCAATTTTCTAATGAACTTTGATGTTGGGATCATTGGATTTAATGGAGAAACAAGAGAGATCGAGGGATCTGAAATAACTTGATTGAATTCTATTTCTATACGTTCAAAATATGTTGACTTCAGTGATTTTCACGCGCGCTTTTCTCCTTGATTCGTACATCATTTTTGAAAATCCTTGATCCTACATTAATCTACTAAATGAGATCTTTAATTTGACCATAATTTTATGCGTTTTCATCAAGAATTGAAGGAGAAATCGTGATCTGAAATAAGCATGTAAAACTGAACAACAGGTGTTAGGGCAAGGCTCGAGCTCAGGGACGACTACGTCGCATGAATCCATCGAACATGATTTGATTTTTCTTTTACAGCGCGTTTTGGTTTTAACAGGTGTAATAGGATTATGCATTTTTGTTTTTTTTTTGTTTTCTTATTTTTGTGTTAATATTTTCTCTTATCCAAAAATCACCAAAAAATATTTTAGGCCTATTTTTTTAGTATATTTTCATATTCTGTTTTTTTTATTTCTTTTTTTATTTTTTTAGAAAATTAAATAATACAATTAATCAAATTAGGGTTTTCTTCACCATTCAGCTTTTAGAATTTTATTTTTCAACTTGCACCAATATGAAAAATCCCAAAAAAAAATATTAGATTCCATTTTGAATGTACTTCATAAAAATAATTTTTGTTTGATTTTTACAAAATTCTTGATAAGAAAATAGAATTAATCTTTGACAATATCATTTTCTTTACTTTATTTTTGTCATATTGTGCAATTAATTTTCTTTTGATATCTTCCTTCAACAATAAAATTTCATAAAAATAATCTTACTGACTCTTAGGCATTAAGCTAACTTTATATGTTTTTTAATTGAATTTACACTTCAATTTTGTTTCTTTTATAATTTTAAGAAATTAATTTTGGTTTTTGACCCTTCTTCTTGCTTAGGTCTTAAGAAACATTTTAAAACCTAATTTCCTCTACTTGTAAAAATCAAAGAAAATATGTTTAAATTCCTTGGATGAATTAAAATCACAAAAATCATTTTTGTTAAATTTTAACTTTTGATTTTACATTTTTTTCACAAATATTTTTCTAAAACTCTCTAGTTTGACCCTTTTATTAACTAGTCTTGTTAATTCCTAATCATTTCTAACCCCTCAATTTAATCCAAGGAATACTAATCATGTTTCTGACTTTTACAAGCCTTTAGAAAGTTAGGTTTTAATTGGCTCAATTTTATAAAATTTTCTTCTTTTTTTAAAAAAAAAACTAATTTTAATTAGGGAGCATATTAGGATTTTACCTTGACCACATACTTGTGTTTAAAAGTTTGTGTGCATAGTTTAGGGTTGATTCTATCTTTCTTCATTCTCTCACACCTCTAACACCTTTCTTTCCCTTTCAACCTTGAGTACTTCTTATCCACCTCTCTTGGTGTGTTTAAGATTTCCATTACTTTTTGTTTGATAGTGTTGATTGATCTTGATGCTTGGCCATCCTCTTTCTCTTCTCTATTAGACTCTCCTCTTGTATGTTCCCCATAGGATATTCAATTCATTATTTTCTAAGTTTGAGTTAAATAGATCTTAGGCTCATATCCATGTATGCTAATATTAGGTAGAGGTACCCCTTTTTATCCTCAACTATAGGATTAATATTGTATGACAACTCTAGGGTTATTTTTCTAGTCTCCCCTTAGACTTTTCTTTTTCCTTTTGCATTTGCATTAAAACAAAAACTTCTTTTCCTGGTAAACTTCAAAAACACTTAAAAATTACTGATGAGAATCATACCTTTGTTGAGCATGAGAGATAATAAGCGGGTTTCTTCTCGATCTTATTGCTTTTCCATTCTAAGATTTGGTGTGGTTCAAGTCTCAAGGACTTATTTCATGAATAATTAGAGAAGTGGCTAATATCTCTCTCTTGAGATCAACTAGTTGTTATCTGCAACAAAAACACCAACCAACGCAAACTCTTTTTGCCTTCGGGCATTTCTTTCAAACTTTTTCAAAAGAACTTGTTTATTCACTTATGTGTTGACACATACATCTCCAAAGGTCATGTTGCGGAAGAAGGCGAAATTAATATTGTTTATTAAAAAATACAAAACAAACAGAACTTTTGAAGCCGAACTACGACTGCTCTGATTCCTTAAAAGGGATACGTAGGCATTGGGTTAGGGCCCGAACGAGCATAATTTTATTTTCCCTACATTATTTTCTCTTCTCTTTTGCATGCATTCCCCCTTTGCATTTTATTTTTATATCTTAAAACTTTAGACATAGAATTTGCACACCCATAGATTAGAACAAACATAAGTGGATCTTGTAGAATACTACAGGCGTGTGGGGTGTTAATACCTTCCCCTCGCATAACCGAATTCCTTACCCAATCTCTATGGTTGCAAGACCGTGATTTCACCTCTTCAGGTTTTCTCGATTTTTACCTTTCCCTTCTTGTGGGATAAAAGACGTTCGATGGCGACTTCATTGAATTTTATCTTTGATGATTTCTGCTGGTTTTTTCAGCTGACGAATTCACTGGGGACAAATTGACCTATTGCTGGTCCATCCTTGGCAAGTCAGTCCTAACTTGTGTTTGTTTTCTTTTATTGGGTCTTTATGTGTTTATTTCTTTCCAGCTTTATTTGTTTATATGCATTGATTATATGCTTTCATGCATTACATTTTATTGTTTTCTATACTCTGGATACTCCTGTTGTGCTGTCTCTATGGGGCTGGGTTGTTACTTCTTGAGGTAAAAGGCCCATCACCCAGGCCAGAGTTGTGAACTCATAGGGAACCTAGGAATAGAGTGGGGACATGATGGCTATAGGACGTGGTCTGATTAGTACATTCATGTCATATACCATGCTCGAATGAGGTTCAAGTGAAGGTACCTTCATCATGCACGTCTGTGTTATGATGATTTTACTTTCAGGTGGACCCTGATTTCTGAGTTACACTTGCCTTACCCTGACCTAGTCTTCACCCGTGAGTGGGAGGGATAATTTCTCATAGGTACATTTAGTGACTTTGATTAAATTGGTGATTCTCTTTCTGTTGGTAACTTTGGTTGGTGACTATTATTGGTGACTGTCTTGAACCTTTAAATCTATGACTCTATGCAGTAGAACAACAATGTCCAGTACATTGGAAACCATGGTCCTATCATGTTACATCATAACATATTTAATTTTCAAAAAAATATATGTTGTACAAAAATGATTAACCTGCATGTGCATTGTCATTTCCAGGATTTTCCAGAGTTTTCTTTTCCTCTAAGAATGGTAAACAACACTGGCATCATCATGAAGACCAAGAGGGATAACTTCAGCTACTAGTTTTATCCAAGTGTTTGGCCCTTTCTTGAAGAGCTCGGAGATCTCATGAATTATTAACAGATGGGTGTTTTTTGTGAAAGATATGGGAATCTCCTATCTTTGTTGGATTCCCGGGTTGATGATAAGGATGTTCAGACTTTGCTACAGTTTTATGATCCAGAGTTGCATTGTTTCACATTTCAGGATTATCAGTTGGCACCCACTCTTGAGGAGTATTGTCACCTCCTCCACATCAGAGTTACTAATCACATTCCATTTATCCAGGTCCCTATTGATTGTGACTATGTGGCTATTGCTAAGGTCTTTATTTGAGCCTTAATGATGTAAAAGGAAAGTGGAGACATAATAAAGTCACTTGTGGCCTTCGGGTAGATTTCATGGCAGGAAAGGTTAAAGAAATGGCGATCAAGGGATATTGGGATGCTTATTATGCATTATTAGCTGCTACCATTTATGGGGTTGTCATCTTCCCTGAGATTAAGGAGATAGTGGACTTGGCTACTTTGTGCGTCTTCATGAATAAAAATCTGATACCTACCTTATTAGCTGCCACTTACCATGCCATTCAATCTAGGTATGAGAATAAAGGAGTAGTGGTATGTTTTGTGCCAATTCTTTACAAGTGGTTCATGGCATAATTACCTATGAAGGGACCATTCAAAGAAGATCTTCGTTCTTGGGCATCCAAAGTGATGACGCTCACCTCTTTTAATATACAAAGGTATAAACTTAAGGTTGATAGTATTGAGGTAGTTTCTAACTGTGCATATTTCTCTAATGTCCCACTCATAGGAATAAAAGGGATTATCAATTACAATCCAGTACTCGCCCTTCGCCAGTTAGGCTATGCTATGAGGCGTCCACCCACAACTAAAAAAGTTGAACCCGTGTATTGAAAAAAGGGGGAAGACCTTGAATTACTGAAAAAAGCAGAAGTTGCTTGGGCCCACATTAGTAGGAAAGGAAAGGTTTCTTTGGATTAAATGAGGTATTAGCTTTTGATCCTTATTGGATTGGGTGAAATAAAGAGTTAAAATTCGTATCTTGCCCTTTGAGAAGGAGTTTTCCTTGTATTCTTAACCCACTGAGCTACAACATGATGTACCTAAAGAACTCTTTTATCAAGCGCAGTTGGAAAACATGGATCTTTGTCAAAATCTTGAAGAAAAAGAAATGGAAATATACTTCTTGACAGAAAATAAGAGAGAATTAGCCCATCAGCTAAAAGAATATGAATGGGAAGGTAATTGTGAAGGAAGGAAGAACAAAATAAGACCAGGGACGGAAAAATTTTATGTATCTGTAGAAGAGTATCAGATGGCCCTTGCTGATGCAGTGAAGAATCCTCAAGAAACATTGAAATTCCAAATGGCCAACAATAGAAACAAGGCAAAATCCAAAGAGTTGGGAAATCAATTTAAAGCTTCTATGTTGCAACTAGAAGCAAAGGAAGCTCAGATGACTGGAGTAATGAAAGAAAATGCTAGACTCTGAGATAAAATAAAAGAGATGAAAGATGCACCCGTACCCATACCTTTGCCGGAGTGCAAAGAGTGTGATCGCTTCCTGGAGCAATGTGTGTATTTAGAGGGACAAGTATTTCAGAAAGATGTGGTGATTGATAGCTTCGCACATGGAGTGAGGGGTACTTCCGGCAGGGGGACTATTATACTACACAGAGATCAGAGATCCATCGCATTGACTGTTGTTGCTTTTCTTCTTTCTTCTTTGATGTCTTTTTATTACCACCAGTCTTGTTGGATGGGATCATTTATATTTCATTATGTTTTTGTTCATTCTTGTATGAATTCACTTTTGATCATATGGATCATTTTATTTTTAATGAAGCCAGTTATCGTTGTTATATCTCTTGTCAATCACTGATTATCTCTCTTATAGTGTTCGTTTAATGTTCCTAGGGGTTGACAAAACTTTTGGATACCTTGGAAATGATAAAAAATTTCATGCATGATCATTCATTCATGCATATTATATCATAACAGGTGGTTCCCACAGGTTTCTTATCTTCAATCTGGGTTTTCTTTTCAGAAATTGCTACTAAAAACTCGCACCGCTACAACACGCGGAGTACTTTCAAAAAGCAAATGGAATAAATTCAGGCAGATGTTGTTGTTATGGGCACCGGGATGGATAATCGGGTTGACCAGTTGATGGAGATCATTCAGAACATGGCTCATCAGCAAAAGGAAATGAGAGCCATGATTATGAGGCCTGATGAAACATTGAATAATTATGGTGAAACTTTGAATGCGAATCCGCCAAGGGTTGTCGTCAACAATCCTAATCATACTTTGGGTACTCAGAATGTGGTTGATAATCCGGGAGGTGCTCGGAATTGGAATTTAGATTCGAATGTCGGTCGAATATTCAGAATGGTCAGCTTGTAAATCTTGGCAGTCTTGGAAATAACCAAGGTATCCCTGTGATTCAAGTTATGGGGAATCCTTCTCCACCTACTCATGTTCGTCAGAGTGTTGAACAAACCGTTGTACCGCCGAGGTCTGTTCGGATTCCTGCTAAGCCAGTGGAAGAAGATAACTGGGAAGACTGGATATCTAATTTTGATGAACCAACATAATATGACAAGAAGTTGCGTATTCCTGAAGAGCGGATGCGCAGGTTTGAAAGTTAAGGTGCAGTGGACTTTGACATGTCTGATTTAGGCTTAGTGCCTGGGGTGAGGATTCCTCCAAAATTCAAGGTGCCTGATGTTTGCGTATTCCAAAGATGAGAAGCTATTGATGCGCTTCTTTCAAGATATCTTGACAGATGGCCCACTCGAGTGGTACATGCAGTTGGAAAGCAGTCTTATCCGTACATGGAGAGAGTTGGTTGAGGCTTTTGTTATGCACTATCAGTATAACATTGACATGACCCCCTCAAGAACCCAATTGCAGAACTTGTGCTCCTTTTTTCCTAAGCCGCCCTTTCGGTTTTTCGACTTAGCGAGCTATTCTTTTACTTCTTTAGGTAAAGTATTTCTTGACTATGTCAGCATTCATAGGACGTGGGAACTCCTAGCCACCCATAGTTTCAAGAATCAGCGCACCACCAGAGAAGGCTTTCTTGAAAACATATGGGCCTTTAAAATTGGGAGTCCACTTGCCCCTAGAATCAGTGTTAAAAGACATGATTTTTCTGAGCACGAGGTCGCCTTATCTGAATTCACGAGGCTTGACCTTCTTATCAAAACTTTTCTTCATTCTCTTCTGGTATAACTGATCATGACACAAGGTCGTCATTTTCTTTTCTTCAATCAAATTCAATTAATCAAACCTGTTCTGGACCCATTCAGCCTTTGACAATTTGGTTTCCATTATCACACATAAAGAGGGAATCTCAACCTCAACAGGGAGCACTGCTTCCATACCATATACAAGAGAGAATGGGGTTTCCCCTGTTGAAGTGCGGACGAATGTAAGACACCCATGCAAAGTAAAAAGGAGCATCTCATGCCAATCTTTATAGGTAACAACCATTTTCTGGATGATATTCTTAATGTGTTTATTAGCAGCTTCAACAACCCCATTCATCTTTGGCCTGTAAATAGATGAATTATGATGGACAACCTTGAACTCTTCACAAAGTTATGTCATCATCTTGTTATTCAGATTCGATCTAATGTTAGTGATAATCCTACTTGGCACACCATACCGACATATAAGATTATTCTTGATAAAGCGTACTACCACCTGCTTAGTGACATTAGCATATAAAGCCGCTTCCACCCATTTGGTGAAGTAGTCTATTTCCACTAAGATGAAATGATGTCCATTCGACGCCTTGGGTTCAATCATTCCAATCATGTCAATACCCCACATAGATAAAGGCCACGGGGAAGAAATAACATTGAGAAGTGTCGGAGGCACATGAATTTTTCAGCATAAATCTGGCACTTATGAAACTTCTTTGCAAATTTGCAACAGTCAGATTCCATTGTCAGCCAATAGTAACCTGCCCTAAGCATCTTCTTTTCCATTGAATGTCCATTGGCATGGTACCCAAGGGCCCTTCATGGATCTCATGCATTAACATGTCTGCTTCGTGTCTATCCATGCATCTGAGCAAGACCATGTCATAATTTCTTTTGTATAACACATCTTCATTGAGGAAAAAGCTGCCTACCAACCATCTCAATGTCTTTCTATCTTTTCGATGCATTAACCAGATACTCTTGAGTCTGGAGAAAATGCTTGATATCATAATACCAAGGTTTTTCGTCTGACATTCCATCTGTCGCAAACACATGAGCTGGTCTATCCAGACGTTAGACTCTGATACGAGGTACATCGTTCCAAGTATTTATTTGGTACATAGAAGCCAAAGTGGCTAAAGCATCTACCATCTGATTCTCATCTATGGGAATATGATGGAATTCAACTTTATTAAAGAAAGGTAATAATATTCTAGCATAGTCTTTGTAGGGAATCAAGCCAACGTGACGAGTATCCCATTCTCCTTTGATCTTATTTATTTCCAAATCTGAATCGCTGTATACATCTAGAATTTTGATTCTGAGATCTATAGCCTCTTCGAGACCCATGATACAAGCTTCATACTCTACCATATTATTGGTACAATCAAATTCCAATCTTGCATTAAAAGGGATATGTGACCCATGAGGAGTGATAATCACGACACCAATTCCTTTCCCATAATCATTTACAACTCCATCAAACACCATACCCCACCGGGATTCAGGATCAGGACCTTCCCCAGGCAAAGGATCATCACAATCTTTTCCTTTCAAAAACATCACATCCTCATCAGGGAAATCATATTTAACATACTGATAATCATCAATTGGTTGGTGAGCAAGATAATCTGCCAACACATTGCTTTTTACAGCCTTCTGAGTACGGTATTCAGTATCATATCCAGACAACAACATCTTCCAATGGGAAATTCTTCCGAGAAGAGCAGGCTTTTCAAAAATATACTTAATTGGATCAATTTTGGAAATCAACCAAGTAGTATGATTCAACATATATTGCCATAACCGCTTTGCCGCCTAGGATAAAGCACACCATGTTTTTTCCAGCATAGAATACCGTGACTCACAGTCAGTAAACTTCTTGATGAGATAATAAATGGCATATTCTTTTCTTCCCGTTTCATCTTGTTGTCCCAAAATACAGCCCATAAAATTATCTAACACAGTGAGATACATAATCAATGGTCTTCCTTCAACAAGAGGGAGCAAGATATGAGTTTCAAGCAGATACTCTTTAATGCTTTCAAATGCCTTTTGGAAATCATCTGTCCATACACAACCTTGATCTTTCTTTAACAACTTGAAGATCGGCTCACATGTTGCAGTCATATGGGAAATAAATCTGGAAATGTAATTCAACCGTCCGAGGAAGCCTCTAACTTACTTTTCAGTTCTTAGAGCATGCATTTCTTGAATTACCTTAACTTTATCAGGATCAACTTCAATTCCTTTCTGGCTGACAATGAAACCTAAAAAATTTCCTGATCGAACAGCAAAGGTGCATTTATATGGATCAAGCAAAGACAATACTTCCTCAAATGCTGAAACAATTTCAACAAATCTTCTATATGCCCTTCTTCAGTCTGAGATTTGGCAATCATATCATCAACGTATACCTTACTTTCTTTATGCATCAGATCATGGAATAGGGTTGTCATAGCCCTCTGGTACGTTGCACCAGCGTTCTTCAACCCGAAGGGCATCACTCTGTAACAAAATGTTCTCTAGGGTATGATAAATCTTGTTTTTTCCATGTCCTCGGAGCCATTCTGATTTGATTATATCCGGAAAATCCGTCCATAAACGAGAATACTTTGAATTTTACTGTACTGTCAACCAAATGTCAATATGTGGCAATGGAAAGTCATCTTTTGGACTAGCTTTGTTTAAATCTCTATAATCAATGCACATGCAAACTTTTCCGTCTTTCTTTGGTATTGGGACAATATTGGAAACCCACTGAGGGTACACTGATGTCACAAGAAAACCATCATTAATATGCTTTAAAACTTCTTCTTTAATTTTCACTTCCATATTAGGGTGACTTCTTCGAAACTTCAGCTTGATTGGTGGGTATTCTGGCTTTAACGACAAATGATGTTCCACAATATCAGTATCCAACCCAAGCATGTCTTGATAAGACCAAGCGAAGATATTCACATACTCTTTCAACAATTCAATCAACTTGTGCTTCACATCGGGGTAAAGCAATGCTCCAATCTTGACTTGTTTTGGATCTTCCTCTGAACCCAAATTGATCGTCTCCAATGACTCTTTATACAACTGAATGGTAATTTCCTCGTGCTCAAGCAACCGTGAAACCTCTTCTGGGATTTCATCATATTCTTCTTCTTCGGCCACATACGCAGGATATTCAAAGTTGGGAGAGGATGCAGGGTCATTGTACTCAACAGGTTTTTTAATTAATATGCACATATGATTTATGATTGCTTTTAGAAACTGACACATATAACAAGTGATTATGCAGATTTATTTACAGTTATTATTTACTTTGAAAGGATTTTTATGTTTACCATTTTCCAAGAAAAAGCAGAGAATCAAGACACAATTTGGGAATCAAAAACAACTTTTATTAATGATTTTAAAGATAAAAACAACATATATGCCCATACAATATCAATACTTTCACCTTGGGCAGAGTGAAAGATTTTTGAAAAGACTTACAAAAAACAAATTACTTTGAAATGTGAATGCAAGAAGGAACATCAATAGTGATCCAATTTTGGACTTTGAATCCATGCGTCACGTAGTTCAACATCTCTTGCTTTGATTCATCTTCTAGAATAGCTTTTATCCCTGGAGCATTTGGATGAAGATAACCTCCATTGCGAAAGATGTCTTAATATTTTCCCAAAGCAGACTTTGGCTTCAAGATTTCATTCTTCATGGAGAAACCCAAACCAGTGCCATTCCCGTTCATAGGAGGATCGACAACCTGCCCTCACACCTTGCTAGGGCCTTTCTGTACCACCTGCTGTGCATCCTTAAACGAGGCTATAGAATTCTTATTCTTACTTACGTTATCAATGGACAAATCTTGGAACTGAGTTCCAACAGCGGCCTCTTCAACTTCTACAATGCTAAAGGAAGACAAATTGGATATCAATAGAGCTTGCTCTCTATTTATGATGACCATATTTCTTCACGAATAAATTTCAGCTTCTGGTGAAAGGTTGAAGTAACAACTCATGCTTCATGGATCCATGGTCGTCCCAATAAACAGCTGTAGGAGGGAACAATATCCATAACCTGGAAAGTAATCTGAAATAAGTGTGGACCTATGTGAGTAGGCAAATCTAATTCTCCGATGACAGACTTCCTTGGACCATCAAAAGCCTTCACTATTATGCCACTTGGGCGCATGGGAGTTCCCTGGTACTTAAGCTTCATGAGTGTACTCCTTGGTATGACATTCAAAGCAGACCCATTTTCAATCAGCACATTAGACAAAGAGTCATTCTTACAATTCATGGAGATATGGAGATCCAGGTTATCGTTCCTTCCTTCATCGGGCAATTCGTCATCACAGAAACTCAGGTTATTACAAGATGTAATATTCCCCACAACACTGCCGAACTGGTCCAGAGACATATCACTTTCCACAAAAGCTTAATCCAACACTCTCATGAGAGATTCCCGATGGGCAGAAGAGTTCATTAGCAAGGCTAGAATGGATATCTTAGATGGAGTTTGCAACAATTGATCTTCAATCTTGTAGTCACTCATCTTGATAATCTTTAACAAATCGTCCACATCCTTTTCCAAAGCAGTGCCACTAGATTCCCCCACCACTTTCTTAGGTTTAGTACTTTCAACAACCCTTTTGCTCAGAATTAACATTCCCTTCAACGACAGGTGCAAAAACCGACCACTGTGGGTCACTCGACTTGCTTCAGCAATATTCTTGACATATGACAAAGGTTGGATGGGAATTTCCACACCATCTTCCAGGATAGTCTCATTGTATTTATATGGCACAACTTTGTCTAATTCATATGGGACAGGACCAGGTAGACAAATAACCACTGGAGTGACAACTGGCTTGCTATGGAATTCAATCTCTATAGGAGTGGGAACACCAAAACATGGCACAATAATATTCACCCCTTCTTCAGAATATTTAGACATCACATAATCATTGTTGGAGAACATATCTTCATCAGAAGAAAATAACTCATCTGCAGAAACATATTCATCATCTGACATGGTCTCGACCGAGCAATCTTCAATCACATTAACCCCATTGTAATCATCTCTATTGCCTAAGACCTTGATAGTACCATTATCTAACAAGAATTGAATTCCCATTCGTATGATAAAACAACCACGAGAATCCCTACAACAGATCTGATAAGACCCATAATGGTGTTCTTCTTGGCCATCCGTGTGATAAAATGTAGCGTGAAACTGTACCAAATCATCATTCATATAATTTACATCAAAAATCCAGAATTCATCGGGACATCCATAAACCATATTCACATCTTCTTCATACTCAGCCCTTGGCCTGATTATATGAATGAGACCTTCATCCATAATTTCTTGAAGATCGGCTTTTATTTTATTACATCCCTGGATATCTGTACTACAAATACTATAACCAGCATGGTCATGCATATAATAGCTGAATTCACAGAGATCAACATGCATCTTCACCAAATCCCCTCTAACCAGGTTGATATCAAAAATTCGGAAGTCCCCAGGACAACCAACAACCATATTTACAACATTTGCACCTCCATGTTTAGGCAAGGGATTATCTTTTACGTTAGGACCAACATATTTAAAGGATAGGAGGTCAGATCTCACCATCTTTTGTACTTCAGATTTCAAGGGATAACAATTTTCAATGTTGTGCCCTGGGGCTCCTTAATGAAAAGCACAAGTCTGATATGCCTTATAATACCAGGGTAAAGGTGGAGGTATAGCAAGGGGAGGTCTAATCTGAACCAACTTCTTCTGAATCAAATCCAAGAATAACTTTGCACAGCTCGTTGGAATAGATTCAAAAGCTTCTCTCTTCTGACCTTGCCCTTGATTTCCCTGAGGAGGTGGTCTCTGATAGGCAATGGGAGTTGGAGCTACATTGACAACTGGAGTTACATAAGCAACCTGTTGTTGGTACTGATGATGTCTTCTAGGTGGTCTAATCTTCCTTTCCTCAATGACAACATTCATTTCAATTTCTTTCTTTCGAGAAAACCCATATGATGACTTCTTTGTTCCTTCGTCTTTTGTCAAGCGTCTTTCCCTGACAGCTTCTTCAAGATGAACACCCATGCTTACCATTTCAATGAAATCACTCGGTGCACTGGCGACCATCCTTTTATAATAAAATGATCCAAGGGTTTTCAGGAAGACCTTGGTCATTTCTTGTTCTCCCATCGGGGGTACCACCTGGGCAGCTATCTCGCGCTAATGTTGTGCATATTCTATGAAGGACTCATTATCTTTCCGAGCCATTGCTCTTAATTGGTCACAGTCAAGTGCCATGAACATATCATACTTATACTGTTTGATGAAGGCTTCACCTAGATCATTGAAGGTGCGAATATTTCTATTGTCCAAACCCATACACCACTTCAAAGCGGCACCAGTTAAACTATCCTGGAAGAAATGAATAAGCAAACACTGATCATAAGTATGGATGGACATTTTTCTAATATACATCACCAGGTGGTCGCGAGGACAAGATTTTCCCTTGTACCTCTCAAATTCTGGCACTTTAAACTTCACTGGCACCTTTACATTAGGAACTAAGCAGAGTTCATTGGAGTTCTGTCCAAATAATTCTTTTCCTCGAAGAGCCTTCATTTCCTTCTGCATCTTATTGAATTGGTCCTGAAAGTCATCCAATCAGTCATAGAAACCCACACTTTTACTCGGTGGAGGAACGGGATAATAAACTTCATCATTATCAAACGGCATAGCATTCACCATAGGAGGTACAATATAATGGATCTCATTTTTAGCAGTAGGAGTAACATGCACCACAAGAGGTGCAAGAATAGCAGGAGCTTGAGCAAATAGAGCAACTTGAGCATCAAGATTGTAACCTTCCGGTATGAAATTTTCAGGCATTCCCCATGGGTAACCCCGAGGCATATAGTTTTAAGCAAAAGTAACTGGAGTAACAAATGGGAACTGATAGTACTTTGGAAGTGACCGTTATTTGTTGTGGCTGAGCAGACTAAGGAACAAGTGGTGGTTGATTCTGAGCAGCCACCAATGATTCCATTAAAGCAGTCAGATTATCCATACCGGCCTTCAAAGCAGTAACTTCCTCACGCAGCTCACGATTGTCTTGTTCAAGATTCTCCATTTTCTTCCTGGAATTAGCCCGAGTATTATACCAGTGAGACAACTTGTTTATGAAAAAGTAGAAAAACACAGTAATACACCTGGGTATGAACATAAATGCAAGGAATATGTGCAAGATGATGCATGATATGCAATGCATATGATTTATTTATCATTATCATTAATATTTTAAGGAACTCAAAGGTTTATAGACGATTTGCAAATATTAAAGTAACACATTTTGAAATACTGAAAATTTCATTATAACTTCAGAATGGATTACAACTTTTAGTACAAGATTCAATAATCCTAAGTACAAGAGAAGATAGAATCTAAAATCCTAAGGAGGAAAAGCTGATGAAGATCTCTCCACACACTGATGCTTTCTAGTGAGTCTTGCAATCTGAGCCTTCAACTGCTTGTTCTCTTCTACATACCTGAGGACGACTTCTTTCTAATCACCAGAGTCAAGAAGTGAGCAACTAGGTCCGGGCCGAGCTATAGAGGAAAATAAATCCTCTCCATCACCTCCATAACATGATTCTCAAGAATCTCGATCAAGTCATCCTTCTCTTTCAATTCTGTTTGGTAGGACATCTCTAAAGTTTGACACTTGTTCTTCCATGCTTACTTCTCTTGATGCATTCTAACTAGGGCAAGTTGAAGTTATTCCAAATCATCTAAAAGGGGAGGAGTAGTTTTTGCAAACATATCAAGTATATGTTCTTCACGGGAATATGGCATCTTCAACTGAGTTGCCCTTGCTCGTACCCACCAGAGATGAGGCTCCAAAGAAACAACTCCTCTTGGTCGCTAATC
This sequence comes from Vicia faba, assembly GCA_948472305.1. NCBI lineage: Eukaryota > Viridiplantae > Streptophyta > Magnoliopsida > Fabales > Fabaceae > Vicia > Vicia faba. The sequence continues at coordinate 988,069,819 of OX451735.1, read as the reverse complement.
TTTTTTACTCTTCCTGTGAATATGGCGCCAAGCCTTTGCAATTTCATTTTTAGCTTCCTTATGATCCTATCCTTCTTTAAGAAAGAAACCACTCAGATGAATACTATTTGGCTTGTCTCTCATTGGATATCCGAGTTGATGACGTGCAAGAACGACATTGTAGCTAATTCCTCCCTTTGTACCAAGAAGAGGTACATTGGGAAAACTACCACAACTATCAACAATCGCCACATCATAAGAAGCTTGATGATACTAAAAAATGTCGTAATGAGTGAGAGCCATAATCTTCAGTGTCCAACGAGGTTCCTTCTTGATATCCCATAAAGCATCAGATCGAGGCAAGTGAGAAATAAACCACTGATATAACAAAGGCGTACAGTAAATGATCATCCCTCCATGATAAAAATCCAGAAGATGAATGGAATAGTAAGTATCTCCTAATAATGTAGGAACTGGATTCCCAATCAAAAAGATCCTGATGGTATTGACATCCACTAATTTGTCGATATTAGGAAATAAGAACAACCCATAGGCAAGCAAAGCGAAGATAGCCTCAAAAGCAAATGTACTCTTCATCCTAGAAAAGTAGAAAGCTTCCTCCAATAAAAACTGAGAGGGTAAGCCTCTGATTCCTGCTTTAGTAGTCATGTTAGCCTCAATCTCATACTTCCCCAAATGAACCATGGCATCAATCTCATGAGACTTGGGCTCTCCCTCTAAATCGGTGAAAGGAACACGATCGGTAACAGGTAAACCCAATAGGTAAGAATACTCCTCCAATGTAGACATCATATGATATTCGAGGAAAGTAAAACATCGATACACCGGATCATAGAACTTGAATAAAGTAGAAAGAATACCCTCCTTCATCCTGAGCTTCATAAGAGACACAATGGATCCATACTTCTTCCGAAAATCTATAGAACTCTCGATCTCGGGAATCAGACTTATAAATTCATCTATCTTAGGATCCTTGAAACTATACTTCTGGGTCTTTCTTCTTCCAGAATCCATGGTCAAAAAGAACCTGAGATGTTTGTAAAAAGTCAACTTTAAGTCCCTTGAAATAACTGTTTTAAGGATGCTCATGGGTGCATGAATGCATGATGTAACAATCACACACAAGATCACAAACATGGGGGTTCATAGGTTCGACGTCACGAGTATGAAGTCAAAGGTACTACCCACAAGGTATGTACTAATAGTTTATCACCTGCTGAACAAGGTTCTAAAGGGTTCCCACTATCTACATCCTTCCTTCAGATATTACCAGCGTCCCGATTAACTCGGTAATTAGTAATATTCTCAGGAAAAACTCGTTTGAGTGTAGTATCGAGTGACAACCACTTCTGGATTACTCCGTCATAGTTTCCGCACTATACCTAAAAGGCCAAGATGGGTTAAGGGTTCTATGGTCCTCAGTTTCCACAAGCTCTCAGGTCGAAAGCATCACGTCTTCTCAATTACTCGGTAAACAATACTACAGTCAAAGGGGCCTTCACTGAGTGGGGGATCTCATGTCTCCTTTTTTTGGGATTACTCCCTAAAAGTTAACATGACTATACCTCCCATCCTATCTTAAGTTTGCCCGAGTCCGAGTAGAGGACTTATAAGAAATCACCAAGCACCTTGAAAACCAGAAAATGTTGAGACTAAGTCATTGGATTGACTTGACTCGCACAGATCAAATAAAAATCACCATCGTGCTTTATTGTTTACAAAGGAATGGGAAAAGAACGAATAACCCAAAAAAGAGGGGGAGAGAATCTAGGTGCGAGGGTTGGTTATGAAAAGGGAAGGTATTAGCACCCTTAAAATCTATGGTACTCCACATGAACCTCTTTGAAAATTTGTGTATTTTGGCTATAAGTGTTGTATACAAAATAGATGGTGGAGATGAGAAAAGAAGTATTTTTTACAATTTTTGCACCCGCTGCGATTGCAAATCTTTAGTGCCTACGTACCACCTTTCGTGCAATAAGGGATCATGGTACTCTTAGTTCACCTTTAAAAATTTTAAAACACAAGCGTGTTGGTTAATTTTAAGAGACGAGACGTCACCGTCGTATCCGAGTGGAAAGCATACTTACTATCCACGATTATGAGAAAGGAGAATTTGCTTCATCTCAAAGTGGAGGATATGGATTGGATTTTAAAATCAACAAAGCCTCACTCAACACCCAAGTGGAAAATATCTCACTTCACTATATATCGTAGAAGTATAATAGTTCACATCACTACAAGGATTGACAAAAGTCTAATCTTTTGAGAAAAGAGTTTTTAAAGTAAGAAGAAGCCAATGTGGCAAAATGGTTTGAATGAGATTGATTTACTTTTAGTCTTCTCACAAAAAATGTCATAGTATTATTAAGTTCGTTAAAATTTGATTAAGAAAATATTTTTTGAAAATGCATGGACCTAAGTCCAAGTTTATTATGAAAGCGGTTCAAGTTAGAAAACGAGAAGAGTTTTGAAAAGGAGGGAGAAGATTTTTGAAATTAAAGAAGATGAGAGGAGATGAAGGGACTATCCTAAGACATAAGGTAAAAACTAGGGAAAAGAACCGTCTAACCAACAAGAAGTTAACACTTGATATAATGAGTCAATGTAAAATTCCCATCCTTTGGATTAAAACAAAACAAGAAAAGATATTAAACCTCTTAAGAAAACCAAGCTTCATATGCATTAGGTCTTCACAAAAATTGGGCAGAGTAACAACTGTATACAGAGAAATTCCCAATCACAGACAAAGCACATAATCAAAATAACCTACACACAAAGAAAAAACAACCCAATGTCTCGGGGTAAACCCCAAGAACTCTAGACAAAATAACAATAGAAGTCACAAGGTCTCAAGGGTAGTCAAGGTTTATAATCCTAGGTCCAAGAAGTCCACAACTCCATAATGCCAAGGATAGTAACCAAATAGTCCAAGTAACCTTAATGTTTTTTTATTGTTCAAGTTGGTTATTAAGTATCTTCAAAAATAAAATGAAAAGCTCAAGTGAGCAAAACAAAATGACATAAAGATAAATTCTCAAGTGAGCAAATATGAAAGTAACATGAAATGTAAATGCTAGATTAAATAGAGCATAAAAATAAAGACATAAGATAAAGGCCATAAATAAAAAAGATACATAATAAAAGTCAATTGCTAATGAGTTAGGAATTAGAGGTTAGTTAAATGATCATCGTGAAACATGCATTTGAGAAATCATTAGAAGATTGATAAAATCAAAGCTTCTCAATAACAAGTTTCATTTGCTTTTTGTCAAGTATATCATTCATTTCAAATTCTCGAGGTGACAACATATGATAAATGATGTTTAAATGATTCGCTTAAACCAAAATTTATGATGGTTCATTAGAGGATTGATTAGACTAAAGCCTCCTAACAATTAACCTCAAGGTTATTGTCTTAAAACTTTCAAATTAAACATACTTGGGCTTGCAAACATAAGTTTGGGCCTCGAATGATCATTTCTTGAATCAGAACAAAATTTTGCACTATGTTAAGCAATCGTAAGTGGACTTATATAGAAGTCGCACCTATTTTGAGGCCGGTCAATAACAATCTATGTACCATATGTTTAGAGAAATGATATATAGATCATTCTCCAACAATATGTAGTACTAGTGAGAAGGGGATAAGATGAAGAGGGAGGGGATAAGAATTGAATTTCACATTTGAACCAAAGAAATTAATCAAGCTATTATTAAAATCATTCATCCATTTTGGTGGAGTTAAACTCAATACTCAAGATTCAATGATGTTAATGAAGCTCATAATTAAAATCCCCTAATTCAAGATCAAACAGAATATATATAAAAATAATATTGCATTTAATAAATAAAATAGAATGAGCAATGTTATTTTTAAATTGTTTTAGAAAAAGGAAATAAAAGGCAAAATATCAAACTATATTCAAAACATCAAAGAAAAAATTAAAAGAGACAATAGAAAAGTCATAAGTGGTCTCAAATATTTTTTACAAATTCTTTGGTAATTTTTTAAAACAGAAAAGTATTTTTTTAATTATTTAAAATCATTCAAGTGAAAAAGATCAAAAATTGTAAAAATCAAAATAAAATTTTAGAAAAAATATCAGAAAGTCAAAAATAAAGAAAATGATCTTGATAAATTTTTTCAGAATTTAAAAATAGCAAAAAGTATTTTTAAACAATTAAAAACAAGTCAAAACAAAGAAAAAATCATAAAAAAATATCAAATCTGAAAATAAAATCATGAAAAAATAAAAATCAGAAAGAGAATATTTCTAATTATTTTTGTGAAGTTTTTCATAATTTTTGGGTCAGAAATGAATTTTCTATGATTTTTTAAAGTTTAAAAAAAATCAGAAATTGAAAATAAAGTAAAAAAATACGGATCATTGGATGAGAGTCAAGACGCACCAGTAAACAGATAAATAAGATCAGGCACGCTGTGCATATCATGGTCAACTTTGAAAATTACACTGGATCATCTTTTAATAATTAAAAACAACTAAAAATGTGGCGCATTAGATGACGTCTGATTAATGGAAGTAATCAAAGCAAACACACTTAATAGGATTCAAAACAATTTCATGTCACACCATCATTGGTTGAAGCACGACACTTAGGTCGTCTACAACCTTCGGACGCCCTAGATAGGAGTTCCACAAACTGTAAAATTAGCTAACCAGATCGGTGCCATTAGATTCGTCTCTTCAAGACGATTCTAATGGTATCCTCGCCCCAAATTTATATAAACTGAGCAAGGCTTGATTTGAAAAAAAGTAGAAATAATATAGAGCATGAAATTTTGGAATATCTCACTCAAATCTCAATGAAATCACAAATTGTAAGAAGCATGAGAATCAGAAGGGTGAGGAGAGTAGATTAGTCTTTTATTTAGATTGATTTGACTATGAAATCTACCTGAATGAAGTAGAAGAAAGTTACTCTAAAACTGGACTTTTGAAGCTCAAAATAGGTCACAATTCTTGCAGGTAAGAGTATGGTTAGCTTCAGAGAAGTTCAATAGAGCTAATTGAATGGAGCTTTTTGTGTTTTAGAGGGTGGAAATGAGAGAACGACTTAAAGCCTTAAGAGTTCAAATGAGATCTTGGTAGTGGAGAATTGTCTATCAAATGCTTGTGGAAATAGGTGGAATGTGCATCTTATTTATAGAAGAGGATGTGGCAATGCTTAAGTGTGTAAATGGGAGAGTAGTTGAGTGAATTCGTGTGAATCTGAAACATGAGCAATATGTGACTTGCTTAACATCAAAACTCAACCAAAACCTATGTTTTATGATGCTAAATGCTTTTGGAAAGTTGCTAAACATGATTAGAAGAAAAAATGCGTGAAAACTTTGGGTTTAGAAGGAAAAATATGGATTTCAAATTCTGACTTGGAAGGAAAATTCAATTTCAAGTTGTTGACTTTAAACTTATGGTATGCACGATTTAGGGAACCTTAGGACTTGATTCTTGATGCATTAGAAAGATGAGGTAACATTATTTATAATGTTCCAAGAAAGGGATCTTTTGGATGCTTGAGCTAGAAGTTGTGCTTGGTCAAAATTAGAAAAAAAAATAGCTGACTTTTATACTTAGAAAAAATTCTAAGTTTTTCTTCAAAAATGACCCAAAATGTTTTGACTCCAAACATAGTCTTATTACAAAATTTTGCTTTGATAAATGATGCTAGCTTGAAGTGGGATCCTTAAAGAGTATTGTGAAAATTGTATCACTCAAAAATTCCAAATATTGGACAAGTTATGATCTTTTGAATTTGATGAAAATCCATAAGGTGACCTATAATCTTTTGAGCTTTTAAGGAATCTTGTAACCATTTTCAAGTTTTTCAGATAAAAGAAGAGTTGAAGTTCACACTATTAATATCATTGTGTAAAAATAATTGGCTCAAGGAGATAAAAATTGATCAAGTTATGACTTTTTGAAGTCACATGAGGGAATTTGATGGCCTATCTAGAGGACTTGTAATCTTTCTCAATCATTAGTGATATCTCACACAAAACTTGCTTGAAAATTTTGAAGTGATTTGTTGATAACCCTTTAAGGAGAAGCATGTCTTTGGAATCACTAAAAAATATCAAAAGATGGACAAGATATAGCCCTTATAAGTTCAAAACACTAACTCCTAGAGCATCAAAATGGCTTGGGAAACCCTTTCAATTTTGACAATCTTTCTTGTACAAATACTTTTTCTATGTGAAGAGATGTTGTTGTGGATGATAATAAGAACCTATATTAACAATAACCACCTCCAAATGTTGATGATTGAGGGAGTTATGCACTTGTGATCAAAGAATCAAGAACTTGTCTAATTAGGTCAAACTTCCTTAATCATATCTTGCATCTTTTGACTTCCTTTGGAAATTGAAGCATGACGAATCATAGTAGACCTTGTTATGACATTTATTTTGAAGCACTCTCAATGATGAAGCTTAAATTTCAATGAAACTTTGTTGAAGAAGGCATGGAAATAAACTCATGAACCTATGAATCAACCTAATGAAGTGTGTTTTGCCCTCACCTATAGTATCATCATTAAGAGCAAACATTCATTATATTTATTAGTTAAAAGTTAATCAACACAAGACAAATATGACCATAATATACAAATCAAAGTTCTTGATGATCCCTCATGAGCAAACCTAAACATAGGTAAAAGAACCAAACCCTAGTGTGATCTTGATATGATTGGGTTGATATGAGATGATAGAGGAATCTTAGGGGCAAAAATTGGGGTATAACACACTTGTTTAAACTGTTTGAAAGGTTAAGGAAGTTCAGACTAAGGTTGAATCCTAATAAGTGCACCTTCGAGGTGAGGTCAGGAAAATTACTGGGCTTCATCGTAAGCGAAAAAGTAATTGAGGTTGATCATACCAAGATAAAAGCTATACAAGAAATGCATGTGCCGAAATTAGAGAAAGAGGTTCATGGTTTTCTCGGAAGATTGAAATACATTGCTAGATTCATCTGTCACCTTACAGCCACTTGTGAACCAATTTTCAAATTGTTGAAAAAAGATCAGACGGACAATTGGAATAACAACTGCCAAGAGGCATTTGATAGAATTAAAAAATATTTGCTGGAACCTCCAATTCTTTCGCCTCTGGTTGAAGGAAGACCTCTGATCATGTACTTAACAATATTAGAGAACTCAATAGGGTGTGTATTGGGGAAACATGACGAGTCTGGTTGAAAAGAGCATGCAATATACTGCCTTAACAAAAAGTTTACCGACTGTGAAATAAGATACTCACTGCTCGAGAAAACTTATTGCACTTTGGCATGGGCTTCTCGCCAAATAAGACAATATATGTTGAATCATACTACTTTGTTGATCTCTAAGATGGATCCAATAAAATACATTTTTGAAAAGCCAGCTCTCATGGGAAGAATAGCCCGTTGGCAGATGATTTTAAATGAATATGACATCCAATATACTACCTAAAAAGCCATCAAAGGTAGTGTGTTGGTTGATCATCTTGCTCATCAGCCCATGGAAGATGACTATCAGCCGATGAAGTTTGAATTTCCTGATGAAGACATCATGTACATGCGGGATTGTAACATCCCAGGCCCAGAAGAAGGACCCGAACCAGGATCACGATGGACAATGGTGTTCGATGGTGCCTCCAATGTGTTGGGTAATGGTATCGGTGTTGTGATTACTTCTCCTGAAGGTTTCCATACTCCTTTCACCGCCATAATTTTCTTTGATTGTACAAACAATATGGCTGAGTATGAAGCTTGTATCTTTGGGTTAGAAGCTGCTATTGATTTGCAAATCAAGATCTTGGAAGTATATGGGGACTCTAATCTTGTGATTAATCAAATCAACAGAGATTGGGAGACTCGTCACCTAAATTTGATTTACTATCGTGAGCATGTGTTAAAGCTGACCTCTTATTTTGATGAGATTACTTTCAATCATATTCCAAGGGAAGAGAATAACTTAGCAGATGCTTTGGCTAATCTGTCATCCATGTTTAAAGTTAGATGTGCAAATGAAGCCCCCTCTATCACCATTTTTGAGGTTGGATGAGCCAGTGTTTTGTTATGAAATAGAAGAAGATGTTGTTGATGAGAAACCATGGTTTTACGATATCAAGAGATACATTGAGACGAAAGAATATCCAGAGGATGCTTCTGCCATTGATAAGAAGACTCTGCAAAAATATGCAGCCAAGTTTTTCCTCGATGGGGATGTTTTGTACAAGAGAAACTATGATTCTGTTTTTCTCAGATGCGTGGATAGACACGAAGCAAATAGGATCATAGAAGAAATTCACGAAGGTTCCTTTGGAACACATTCCAGTGGGCATACTATGGCCAAGTAAATCTTGAGAGCAGGTTATTATTGGTCAACAATGGAAAACAATTGCTACAATCATTCCAGGATCTGTTACAAGTGTCAGATCTATGTTGAGAAGATGCATGTGCTACCCAATCCTCTGAATGTCTTGACTTCACCTTGGCCCTTCGTAATATGGGGCACTGATATGATTGGTCGGATTGAGGCAACTGCTTCCAACAGGCACCACTTTATTTCGGTGGCCATTGACTACTTCATAAGTGGGTCGCAGCAGCATCTTATGCCAACATCACTAAGTAGGTGGTTGCTCGTTTCATCAAGCATAATATCATTTGTCGATATGGGGTTCCCAAGAAGATTATTACCGACAATGGTTAAAATATCAACAATAAGATGATGAAAGAGTTGTGCGAAAGCTTTAAGATAAAGCATCACAATTCTTCTCCTTACCGTCCTAAGATGAATGTCGTGATTGAGGCAGCTAACAAGAATATTAAGAAGATTGTGCAGAAAATGGTTATCACCTATAAGGATTGGCACGAGATGTTACCGTTTGCTTTACATGGTTATTGTACCACTGTGTGCACCTCGACTGGGGCAACCCCCTTCTCGCTTATTTATGGCATATAAGCAGTCTTTCCTGTGGAAGTGGAAATTCCTTCTTTGAGGATAATAACAGATGTACAACTGGATGAGGCTGAATGGGTCCAAAATAGATTTGACCAACTGAATGTCATTGACGAGAAGATATTAACAACTATTTTCCACTGGCAGTTATACCAGAGGATGATAAAGAAAGATTTCGACAAGAAGGTATATCCATGTAATTTTCAAGCTGGTGATATCGTACTGAAGAGGATCTTGCCTCCCAACAATAAATATGCTAGGGGTAAATGGGCTCCTAATTATGAAGGACCATATGTCATAAAGAAATTATTTTTAGGCGGATCTATGATGCTCATGACTATGGATGGAGAGGATTTCCCTCACCCTGTCAACGTAGATGTAGTGAAAGAGTACTTCGCATAAAATGATCGCTGAGTTGATTGGCTCAGGCAAAAAAGGCATCCCAGCGAACCTAAGCGAGCATAGGTTCGGGCAAAAGTTAGGGACAAAATAAAGAGTGAATGAGTGAAAATAATAATACACCCGCTAAGTTTAACCTGTCAAAGGCAATTTAGGCAAAAAAAGAGTATCCCGGTGAATTGAAAACCCAAAAGGGAAATCCAGGAAAAATTTAGGGATTAAAAGCGAATACTACAGTCTACGTTGCATCTGTAATATTAACTCACATCGTTGTTGGGTTGGCTCGGGGAGCATCAGTTTAATCAGGATATTCTGAAAGCAAGATACTAAGGATCTTTGAGGTCATGAGAGCTGTAGCAGAGATAAATTTGCACTCATATTGCCATCTTTGTTTTATCCTTTGATGCTTTGTATGCAATTTCCTCTTTTCAGGAATTGCTTCTTAATGTAAATGCTTATTTACAGGCCAATCAATCAATAAAAGTGTTTTTGAATTGTGCCAATTTGTTTTTACTTTATTGTTTTGATTGTAAAAGACGTTCAACATTTTTTGATAAACTTTGCATTTAAAACATTAAAAGCTTTACAACACATGATACTGGTAAGTGAAATTGCTTAGAGTTTCAGGTGTCTGATATGACGGCCAAGGTAGACATCCCATGCTGGGGGAATGTTATTATGATTTACGCATTATGCAGAATGGGATCCAACACCCCTAATGAATGCTCATTTCTACTCAGGACAGAATCATGTGTCCCTAGCAATGTTGTACCCTTGTTTGAATACACTTTTCTTCTTTATTACATTTTATTATTTCTGAAGGACTATTTATATCCTCCTCTTGAATTCGACATTAATTGCAGCTTCCCCAGTGGGATTAGCCCTTGTTTTCTTCTGAAGTACGCATGCTAATCCTTAGTTAGGTTTGCACTCTTTTCCCCAAGTGTGATCTGCTTATATCAGAGTTTTTTTTTGAAGAGGTTCCCGATTACCCATGAGATATTATGATTTGTTTTTCCCATGGAGGCGTTTCATTCTGCTCGATTTGAATTAATTGTTGCTCCCCGGTGCAAGTCCTTGATAGTGAGGATTTTGCAGAAATGGTTATCTCCAGTAGTTGATGTTGTTGATATTACTATCCGAAGCTTTTCTTTTACTCAGTGGAAGAGGTAGTCTTTTATCCCCAATCGAAGCCGAATTTCAGGGACATACGGGATTAGTTCTCCTTTACCCCCTAATGAAGCTTTCTCTCCCTAGTATGGTGTGCATGATGGTACCATTCATAATTCTTCCATCACCAGTGGTAGAAGGTGTTTGAGATATCCCTAGAAGAACTTTTGTCCCCAAAACTCTTGTTTCTTCTCAAGTAAATATTTCCATCTTGATGGTGTAATCCTCGATGAGGTTGATGTATGACTCCCCGTGAAGTTTATTTTTCCCTAGGGAATTTTTCCCTATCAAGTGTCTTGAAGAGATGATTGATCATTAAGCCTGTTTATTCCCCAATGGGTCAAGACCCTGGCTTTTCTGAAGTAATATGCATTGACGTTTGTCAGGCAAGGGTCTTTTATCCTCAGTATAAAAGTATTGCTGGAGAATTCCCCTGTGGAGTTCCAAATTTCAAGTTGTAGTTCAAAGGTTTTTTCTTTCCTTCCCCAAATGGAGTTTAGTGCCTCTAGTTGTTATCCCTAGTGTGGTCTTAATAGAATTCTTTTTGTTCAAGAATTTTATGATCCTCAATAAAAGTTTCTATTCCCAATGAAGTTTTTCCTCATCTGGAGGGGATTAAATTTGTGCCCCGGGGAGTTGAGAGTTTGATCAAGAGTTTAAGATTCTATCAGAACTGCGATTTATGTTTGCAATTTTTCTCTCCAGGAAGTTATTTACTCAGTGATAACAATCTTCGGAAGCTGTTGGGTATAAATTGTGATTCCCCACTAAAGTTCATGTTGATCAGATATGCGAAGATCTTCGTTCAGGATTTCATTGCCTCCTTAATTGTTGATTGTTGTTGGATGTTCCTCATGCATCACTAAAACATGCATCATTTCATTGCATCTACCAAAACGCGAAGAATTTTCGTTGAATGGAGCATTACGCTATAAAAATTTAAACATTCATGAGTATAAGCCAATTGTGTTCACCTTTGGTAACCAGATTGTTACACGCTCAAATTTTAATTATCTCCGCAGCAAGCCTAGGATGACCCTATTTTGTTTCCCCAATGGAGTCTGTTTTGATTTACCATCAGTCAGGTCTTTGGTGCTTTCCATTCCTTTAGTGAGTCGTGGGTTTCCCTTGCAAGCCCTCAATTATTTTACTCATGTTTTCTTAGTTGCCAGAGTGCAAGTAAGAGTCTGTGTATAACCTGTCTTATTTCTCGAGTATTTGAGTATCCATGCTTGATGTGTGCTAATGCAGATATTTGCCACTTTTGAAGAATAAGTACCCTACCTTTGGTTGAGGGATATGCTAATTCTTGCATATTCGCAAACTCTTGAAAGTCCAATATGTTTTGGTAATCCTTGTCAGAGTACCCCTCGACTGATCTCTTTCTTTCAAAAAGTTCGCATTTGATTCGGCATTCTCTTTGAATTTACTTCGGTCAAAATTCTCGTCCAATTTCCCCAACGGAATCTGTCATGTTGTGTCCCTAGTAAGTCTGCCTTTAGTCAGCATTCTCTCTCTAAAAGTATTTCTTTTGACCAATTTTGTTTTCATCGATGGGCCCGCCTTTGATTGTTTTATCTTGATTAGGAGTCTGCTTTGGTCGGTCTCTTTTCCATATATTATACATTTAGGTTCTGTTTTGATTAGTTCCTTTTCTCTGGTTTATTCGTTTGGATCAGGTTTACCTTCCATTAGCTTAGCTAACATTTCTGGTTAGGTTATGTTTTGATCATTTCATTCCCTTGTTTAGGTTCTGTATTAATCAATTCCTTTTCTCTGGTTTATCTGTTTGGATCGGATTTACCTTCCGTTAGCTTAGCTAACATTCCTGGTTAGGTTATGTTTTGATCATTTTCTTCCCTTGTTTATGTTATGTTTTGATCATTTCCTTCCCTTATTTAGGTTCTGTTTTGATCAGTTCCATTCCTCTGGTTTATCCGTTTGAATCAGGTTTACCTTCCGTTAGCTTAACTAACATTCCTGGTTAGGTTATGTTTTGATCATTTCCTTCCCTTGATTAGGTTTTGTTTTGATCAGTTCCTTTCCTCTACTTTATCCGTTTGGATCGGGTTTACCTTCCGTTAGCTTAGCTAATATTCCTGGTTAGGTTATGCTTTGATCATTTCCTTCCCTTTTTTAGGTTCCATTTTGATCAGTTCCTTTTCTCTAGTTTATCCATTTGGATTGAGTTTACCTTCCGTTAGCTTAGCCAACATTCCTGGTTAGGTTATGTTTTGATCATTTCCTTCCCTTGTTTAGGTTCTATTTTGATCAGTTCCTTTTCTCTAGTTTATCCGTTTGGATCGGGTTTACCTTCTGTTAGCTTAGCTAACATTCCTGGTTAGGTTATGTTTTGATCATTTCCTTCCCTTGTTTAGGTTATGTTTTGATCATTTCCTTCCCTTATTTAGGTTCTGTTTTGATCAGTTCCTTTCCTCTGGTTTATCCGTTTGGATCGGGTTTACCTTCCGTTAGCTTAGCTAACATTCCTAGTTAGGTTATGTTTTGATCATTTCCTTCCCTTATTTAGGTTCTATTTTTATTAGTCCCCTTCCTCTGGTTTATCCGTTTGGATCTGGTTTACCTTCCACTAGCTTAGCTAATATTCCTGGTTAGGTTATGTTTTGATCATTTCCTTCCCCTATTTAGGTCCTGTTTTAATCAGTTCCTTTTCTCTAGTTTATCCATTTGGATCAGATTTACCTTCCGTTATCTTAGCTAACATTCCTAGTTAAGGTTATGCTTTGATCATCCCTCTACCCTGTTAGAGTCAGTTTGGATCAGCCTTTTTCTTTATGTGTTTAATATTCGTACCAGATTCATAAATCTAGTCTTTTCTGTGTGTATATAGACCTGACCGGATATGCAAGATTTTACACCCTGATAGTCATTATTCATAAAACCAAAAAATAGAAGAAAAAAAATTAACAACTGAAAGTACAATGATACCCGGTTGGCTTAAGAGTGCAAATTTAATGGTTCTATTAAGTATTCAATCCTCTTTTACCATGATTGTTCGAAAGGTTATCACCAATCTCACCCTCTAGTTAAAAGGAGATTGAATAGGGGAAGTTGTTTCACCCTAAAATTTTCCCTCTTTATTTTACCTTTCATGGTTTATGTTTCATCATATTTACTCATACATTCTCATGATAAGGGTTAGGGTATCTTGATTCCCAAGTTCTTCTACAGGCTATAAGAGATGTTTGTTTGGTCAATCAATGCAAAAGAGGATTTCATATCTTCAATATTTAAACTCTCTCAAGCTACAAGGGTTTCTTATATTGCAAAACATTTCATTTGTACCATATGATCATTAGAAGATGGAAATTTGCAAAGTTTGGAGAAGAATCACATTTTTACTGTTTATTTCTCAAGATTAGGGTTTTAGCCAGTTGAAGAGGTTGAGGCTTGTAGGAGTCAAGTGTGTGGAGTATTACCTTCTCATCATCATATAAGGCATCTTTGTTCAAAGAATCTCTCAATTTGTCTAAAAGAATGAGGGCTTTGAAGATTGATCACAATCTCCTAACACAAAGGGCTAAAATTAGGGTTCTGATTTTAATCAGGAAATCTCTGAATTTTTAGGAAAGACATAATTCCATGTCTCTCTATATGTTGATAAGCACCTACGATTGAGAGATTGGGTGCCCATTTTGAGTGAAATAAGTCCAATTGATCAAAAGGGGCAAAATGGTCATTTTGACCAAAAGTCAACCAAAGTCCAAGTTGACCAAGTGGACTTTTGGTCAACTATCAAATCAAGTATACTATTTTCATATTTCATGATCATTGGTGTCATAAAATCAAGAGAAGAGGTCAAAATGGAGATAACTTGTTCAAGAAGTTATTTAGGACATTTAGGACATCAAGAAGAGGTCAAAATGGAGATAACTTTCTAAGTCCTTAAGCCTCCATAATATTAAACTTTGGACATCCATAACTTTCTCATTTTTTGTCCAAAAAAGGCAAACTCTACATGCTTGGAAATTTTGAAAAAAAAAAACTACAAGTTTGTTAATGTGTGCTCAAGCCTAAAAAATGAAGCATTTGTGAGTTATTGAGATTAGGAATTTAGGATGGCAAGTTACAAGTCATGCTTGCACACCCAGGCCAACATTTTCACAAACACATGGTGTGCCCTATTCATGATTCTCTATCTCTTAATACAAGTGATATTTAAATTTGAAATTTAAAGAGAAGTTGAAATTTTAAATTTTAACAAACACAATATTTGTGATAAGAAAATAGAATTAATCTTTGACAATATCATTTTCTTTACTTTCTTTTTGTCATATTGTGCAATTAATTTTCTTTTGATCTCTTCCTTCAACAATAAAATTTCATAAAAATAATATTACCGGCTCTTAGGCATTTAACTAAGTTCCTATGTTCTTTAATTGAATTTACACTTCAATTTTCTTTCTTTTCTAATTTTTAGAAAATAATTTTGGTTTTTGATCCTTCTTCTTGCTTAGGTCTTAAGAAACATTTTAAAACCTAATTTCCTATACTTCTAAAAATCAAAGAAAAAATGTTTAAATTCCTTGGATGAATTAAAACCACAAAAATTATTTTTGTTAAATTTTAACTTTTGATTTTACATTTTTTCATAAATATTTAGCTAAAACTCTCTAGTTTGACCCTTTTATTAACTAGTCTTGTTAATTCCTAATCATTTCTAGCAACTCAACTTAATCCAAGGAATATTAATAATGTTTCTGACTTTTACAAGCCTTTAGAAATTTAGGTTTTAATTGGCTCAATTTTATAAAATTTTCTTCTTTAAAATTATTATTTTTTGATTAGGTAGCATATTAGGGTTTTACCTTTACCACATACTTGTGTTTAAAAGTTTGTGTGCATAATTTAGGGTTGATTCTATCTTTCTTCGTTCTCTTACACCTCTAACACCTTTCCCTCCCTTTCAACCTTGAGTACTTATTATTCACCTCTCTTGGTATGTTTAAGATTTCCATTCCTTTTTGTTTGATAGTGTTGATTGATCTTGATGCTTGGCCATCCTTTTTCTCTTCTCTATTAGACTCTCCTCTTGTATGTTCCCCATATGATCTTTAATTCATTATTTTCTAAGTTTGAGTTGAATAGACCTTAGGCTCATATCCATGTATGCTAACATTAGGTAGAGGTACCCCTTTTTATCCTCAACTATAGGATCAATATTGCATGACAACTCTAGGGTTATTTTGCTAGTCTCTCCTTAGACTTTTATTTTTCCTTTTGCATTTGCATTAAAACAAAAACTTCTTTTCCTGGCAAACTTCAAAAACACTTAAAAGTTACTGATGAGAATCATACCTTTGTTTAGCACGGGAGATAATAAGCGGGTTTCTTCTCGATCTTATTGCTTTTCCATTCTAAGCCTTGGTGTGGTTCAAGTCTCAAGGACTTATTTCATGAATAATTAGAGAAGTGGATAATATCTCTCCCTTGAGATCAACTAGCTGTTATCTACAACAAAAACACCAACTAACACAAACTCTTTTTGCCTTTGGGAATTTCTTTCAAACTTTTTCAAAAGAACTTGTTAATTCACTTCTCTGCTGATGCGTAAGTCTCCAAAGGTCAAGTTGCGGTAGAAGGAGAAATTAATATTGTTCATTAAAAAATACAAAACAAATGGAACTTTTGAAGCTGAACTATGGCTACTCTGATTCCTTAAAAGGGATACGTAGGCATTGGGGTAGGGCCCGAACGAGCATAATTTTATTTTCCCTACATTATTTTCTCTTCTCTTTTGCATGCATTCCCCCTTTGCATTTTCTTTTTAGATCTTAAAACTTTAGACATAGAATTTGCACACCCATAGATTAGAATAAACATAAGTGGATCCTGTAGAATACTACAGGCGTGTGGGGTGCTAATACCTTCCCCTTGCGTAACCGACTTCCTTACCCGATCTCTATGGTCGCAAGACCGTGATTTCACCTCTTCAGGTTTTCTCAATGTTTACCTTTCCCTTATTATGGGATAAAAGACGTTCGATGGTGACTACATTGAATTTTATCTTTGCTGATTTCTGCCGATTGTTTCACCACCATTACCAGGCTACTAAGGTGGAATACCCATATATATTCTTGCAAATCATCCACACGTACTCTCATATCTCCCATTGAAGAAATCGGGCTTGACATGTTATTTTCATTTGTGGCAATATACCTACCGTCTGGCCTATTTTTTATTATGCACATAATATGGCAAGTATCCTTATCTAGAAAAGTGGCGGGAAAAGGCACTAACGGGGCTAACCTATCATTAAGAATAAGCGCAAGGGCTATAGATGTTATTAGCCCTATGACGCAAATGGGGCCATTGCTTATAGTGTCCACAGCTTGCATATAAGCGAGCATGAAAGGTGTGAGGTTGACCCGTACCTGTGTTAACGCGTAATGCAAAAATTAGAGTTCTTTAGAGTTAAATTTCCCGTTATTTTCTCGTCCAAAAAGTGCGTGAGCTAGAATGTGGTGCAAATACCTTATTGTTGGGTTGTGAATGAGGGTGGTTGTGAGACTTTCCAAATCGAGAGTAGTCTCACCAGTTAATTTGCACCAAAAGTTCAATGCCTCAAGGGCCCATTATATCTCAAGGGGTTCTTTGCAAGCCAAACCTTTCTCGTGAGGGAAATGCAGAAGATATGCAATCTGATTTTGGTTCGAGTCATAGGTAACATTAAACATCCAAAACCTAACAGTGCTTTGGACTCGTGACCTGCCATAGATAGTGGCGTATTGGAATGAACTTAGGAACTCGTAAGTAAGCCTAATATATGTATGGATGGTCATGGCACAAAATTCAGTCATTCCTAAGTTCCCTAGCATGCATCTAATGCTAATGTACAACTTTAATTCGCGTAAAGCAGTTTCATCGGCATACCCCATTGGCGTGATTTGATAGTTGAATAGCTTAATGTATCATGTTCTCTGGTTTTATCCTTCAATCCCTTCAAGGATGATTATTCCCATGGTATTGAGTTATCTCATAGGTCTCTCTACTCTTGGAGGCATAATGGGAATTGAAAAATTAGTGATTTTGTAGTGGAAAATGGAATGGGATGAATGTAAAGAGATGAGAAAATGGTGGGATGAAATTTACGTTAGTGGGGTTTTAAATAGAGTGAATGAAATTGGAGGAAGTGGGGAGGTTATAGTAGTGGTGGAAGACAAATGGGTGAGTGGAAAAAGGTTTCAGAGAAGAGAAAGAGGTTGTGAAATCATGGGGAGGGATTTTGAAACAAAGCTTCTTTACTGAAGCTATGGTGACTGTTGTGGGAGTGATGGCGAATGCCATCACTTTAAAACGTTATATTTTCTGAGCATTGAAACTATGGTGGGCGCCATAGGCCCAATGGCGGACGCCATGGGTATAAAAAATGCAGAATCTGTAGAGTTGATGTTCTGATGGAGAGGCACGACAAGTTAAGTATTCATATGTTTATTCAGAGGCATTAAGACTTGTAAGATTTCATAAATTAATTAACTTGCCTTGAATCGAACCATTTGTATAACTAAAATTAAATGTAAACATAAAAAGTAAATGAAAATTAAATGTTCATTTCAATTTTTCATTACTAAATTGTAAATCATGGGTTGCCTCCCACGCAACGCTTGTTTAACGTTGGAAGCTCGACAAAATGAACACTAAATTGTATCAACTAGAAAACATAGAAATTGGAAATTCTAACTAGAAAGCAATGAAATCCTAACTAGAAATCAATGAAATCCTAAAAATTAAAATTAATGTTAATCCTTCCCCCACACTTAAACTAGATAGTGACCTCACTATTTAAATGTCAGAGTTAGAAATGCAGTAACATCCAAATGAATTATCTACTACAGCGCCTGTCAGTAGGAGGATCAAAAGAGTAAATATGCTAGTAAATCTGATCGAATTTCTCTGTCACCACGTCCATAAAGTCATGGAAGTCCATACGTAATGTGGTTAACTCGCATTTGAGGTTAGCAACATCCATTTGAAATGCAGTGATTGCAGCAGTGTGATCAATAGGCTGAGCAACAGGGGTAGCAGAGGCAGGTGAGTTAGCATCAGAGATATAGGCATCGAAGTGGTTATAGATTTGTGATGTATGTGCAGGAGAGGGTGGTGCATTTTGTCCATCCAAATAAAAAATCCAATTATTTATGTTGTGCGCAGTAGTTCTTTCATGGTTTGGTAATCTAAAATGGTGGACAACCTCATTGTTAATCAGAAACTCAAAATTATCGAGTCCTAGGTTTCTAATGGTGCCACTGTTAAAATAGAATAAAAGGTGCATAGGTCAGATTCTGCCAAAAGGGTTTCATTTAATAAGTGGTTGTCTCAATCTAATGGCATTGGAAATCACTATCACTAGGCCCCATACAATGATAGGTCAATAGGTAGCTTACGCAATCTGGGTCAAGTTAGTTATCATAAGGTTAGCAACATTTACGGGTCGGGATTGTGAAGCACAATACATAATAAATTGCTCATCTCTGGACACGAAGGTTATGTTCTCTTCTTTTCTGAAAAGGGTGTGAGCTAGGATCTTATGAAGGTAACGAATATCCATATTATGGATGTTTTCAGAATGCATATCATTAGGCTCAGGGTGGTTGTTTCGGTTATGCTTCCCCAAAAGTTATTGAGTTCATGGTTCATCAGGAGTTCTTCTTGACTAACGGTAAAGGCATCAGGTCCATTAGGGAAATATAGGAGTTCAACCATTTCTCTGTGGGTGTAGCGGTAATCAATACCAAACATC
The DNA here is from genome assembly GCA_948472305.1 of Vicia faba. Lineage (NCBI taxonomy): Eukaryota > Viridiplantae > Streptophyta > Magnoliopsida > Fabales > Fabaceae > Vicia > Vicia faba. The sequence continues at coordinate 988,050,528 of OX451735.1, read as the reverse complement.
TTAAAAATGATAAGGCCTATGTTAAACCTTAAACCATGGTTAGGCTATTAGGTAAGGGAGCTCAGAAATTCAAGGGCGAGCCTACGATAGGTACTAAATCTTCTCCTAACAGAAAAGTTATCCCAACCTAGTTGTTTAGGGAAAACATGACACTATCTCTGATTCCTAGCTTGGTCATGGCGAGTCCATCAAGGTAGATAGTTAAATCCATCTCTCTTTGAACAAGTACCTCAAAACGCCTTATTTGGGCCTTGCCTCTGAAAATAATTCCCATAGTGTCTACTTGTTGCATCGTGAAAGTTAGTTAGAAGTTATAGATGTTATGTTAGCCTGAAAGTAAGTAGACATAAGCTAAGTTAGTAATGGTTACTTTCAAAAGATCATACCGCGTAACATTATGAAAGAAAGAAAGTTAGCAAAATTAAGGAAGATAAAATCTAAAATCCTAATAATTAAAATTTTCAAAACAAAAATATAAAATTGTGGGTTGCCTCCCAAAAAATGCTTCATTTAATGTCGGGAGCTAGACATTAATTCGAGGGCTAGTTTTGCAAACAAGCGGGAAACTCTTGTAATTTGTACTCGAAATTGTAATTCTTATTTTCTATACTATGATAATGTTTAAGACGATGTCCATTCACAATGAATAACTCTTTTGATCTACTTTTAATTTCTAAGGCTCCGCTTGGAAATACTTTCTTAACCTCAAAAGGTACCGACCACCTAGATCTAAGTTTGCATAGGAAGAGTTTAAGTCGTGATTTAAAAAGGAGTACTACATCCCTCATTAAACTCTTTTCTAGATATGTGTTTATCATGCTAGTTTTTAGTTCTTTCTTTATAGATTCGGGCATTCTCGTAGGCGTCTAATCTAAGTTATTCTAGTTCATGAATAACTAAAATCCTTTTTTTTCCAACGACAATATAACTCAAATTAAGGGTCTTAATTGTTAAGGGTAATTTCGAGGGAGCATTCTTCACTTGGGACACACTATTTGTGAGAGACACACCGCATATCCACCTAAAACCTTAAGGTGATAGGTGTGTGGGTTATCTCACTTATAAAGTGTTCATTCTTTCTTTTTCTAATTAATATGGGACTTCTTCCTCACACTTGATTCTCAACACTCCCCCTCAAGTGTGAGTCTATAATGCTCCCCCTCATGTGGAAGCTCTCTCTTCCACATACACTTGTACCGCTGTTGACACTCTACAACGTAAGACCTTCTACCCACCATCTGCACGAAATTTTTTAATACATGTAAACTGGTCCCTTCACTCAAAACCAAAGGCTCATGATACCACTGTTTTGGGAAATTCCGAGGGAGCATTCTTTAATTGGGACACACCTTTTATGAGAGGCACACCATATATCCACCTAAAACATTACTGTGATAGATGTGTAGGTTATCTCACTTATAAAGTGTTCATTATTTCCTTTTCTAATCAATGTGGGACTACTTCCTCACACTTGATTCTCAATATTAATGGCCCAAAAAGCTTTATGTTCTAATTTTACCGGAAAATGACATGATTTACCATAAACCAGCTAAACACTAATTCTACATGTTCTTGTACCCCAAAATTCGCCTTCTTAACTTTAACAATAATTGGCTTATACTTCATCATCATATGCATATATATATATATATATATATATATATATATATATATATATATATATATATATATATATATATATATATATATATATATATATATATATATATATATATATATATATATATATATATATATATATATATATATATATATATATATATATATATATATATATATATATATATATATATATATATATATATGGAATATGGTCTATACTCATGGAATCAAGGATTTTCTCTATGAAAAGAGCTGTAAAAGATGATCGTTCCGTTAAGCAGCATTGTGAAGCAAAACTCGGGGCTTTCAGATTTTAAATGCACACCGCATGGTTTCCAAGATATTCAGTCAACAACTAATTAATTCATCATCATAACAAGCTCTTATGTGTCTTGGCACACTTTGAATTGCACAGAAAGTTAAGTGTTTCATTTGATTTGAGACAATACAGATAGAAATTCAGTATCTTGCGGTGCGAGGTCAAAAATTCATAACTTAAGACCAGAATATGGTTTGGTAATAGTTCTTAAATATTTAGAACCGTCTTGAGATCTTATCCAATTCACCTGTTCAGATCGAAGGCTAATTTTATGAGGAAGATCTTCAAAAGCTTAAAATACTTGAAATCATGTTATATAGTAGATTTGTTGGTTCGCTGGTTTTCAGATGCTTAAAAATTTGTAACTTCTGACCGGAAGATCATCTTTGATTGGATCTTGGAGAATTTGAACCGTATTATTATTTTATTCATTTCATATGTTCTATTCGGAAGCTGATTTGATGAGGAAGATCCCCGGATTTGCGAATACTCTGAGAATGGTACCATGAAACATAGGCTAAACCGTTGTTTATCGGATGTTCAAAAATTCATAAATTTCGTTTGGTTCTACATTTTTGGATGGTTCTTTGGGCGTAAATCTGTCTTAATATTGTCTTCAATTCATATGTTCAGGTTAGAAGTTAATTCTTTGAAGAAGATATCTGAAAGGGCGAATTACCTAAGAAAATTGCACCCGAAGTGGTTTTCTACCGGACTATTTCCTGACATTGCAAAATTTGTAACTTTCTTAATAATTATGACTTCAGGATGATTCTAGAAGCGTGAGCGCAAAAATTTTATTAGCTATAACTTTGCTTCAGGTCCCGGGGTTGGATTGTGCTTAGAAGACTTCAGTTTATGGCTTGTTTCTAATGCCGTACACCAAAATAAGCTGAAAATCCGCACAATGGGATTTCTGTCTCAAGTTTCTCACCGTTGTGAAATTGATAACTCTCTTGATTTTTAAAGTATCGGGGCGATTCTTTCGGTACGATGTTAGAAACTTCGTCATTTACGTTTTTGTTTTAGACCGCGCCTCAGAATTTTGCACCAAAAGTGATAACCTTGTGGGTTTTCTCGGACTGCACACAAAAAAAAGCTGAAAAATCTGCACAAAGAGTTTTCTGTCAAACATTTCTCGCCATTTGAAGAATCATAACTCACTCAATTTTTATTGTATTGGAGCGATTCTTTCGGAATTTCATCATAAATTTTGTCTTCGACGATTTCGTTTCTAGTTTTGCATCAGGATTATGCACTGAATGTCATGAGTTTTGGTTTATTCTCAAGCCGTGCACCGGAATAAGTCGAAATTTTAGCATTTGTCAAAAATACACAAGTCAAACAAGACTTGGAGCCCTTTCTATATATTTTCAAAATTCAAATTGAACACAACTTTTCACTCATTCTTGAAAAAATCACACAAGAACTCTCTCTTCTTTCTCTCTCTCAAATCTCACAAAGAAAAAGTTGCAAGAACTTCACCCCTTCTCTCTCTCCCTCCACCGCGGAACACTCTTCCTCCTTCCTCAAGCTCACTGCACGTCGCCTTCTGCTAGCTCCCTCCGGCCGCCGCAATATTCGTGCTACTCCGTCCTGTCCACGCGATTTTCCATTTACTCCCTCCGATTCTGCCCAAGCGCGATACTCCCTCCCCGGACGCTACTCCCTCTGTCGATTTGTTCTCTCCGTTCGATTTCTTCTTCTGTTTAATTTTCTGGATCTTCCTCTTTGCATGTTTTGGTAGTCTCTTGATTTAAGTGCTTTTGGAATTAATTGATTTTGTGAGATAAGTGCTTATTTGATTTAAATGTGAATTGAACCTTGATTTTGTGAAGTTAAGTGATTATTGAGATTGTGAATTATGAATAAGCTTGGAATTGGTTGAGTTTTGTGTTCAATTGTTTGAATCTTTAATTTCGACGCGTTGATTTGTTAATTGTGATTTCAATTGGAGTTTTGTGTTGATACATGAGATATTAATTTACATGAATTGATCTTGAAATATTGAATTAATTGATTTCACATGTTGATAATGTTGAGATTCAGAGTCAGTTGATTTTGTTTGCGATTAATTGATTGAAATTTTAAATAATGTTTGATTCGATGCTTGGAAATTGTGATACCCCAGCTGGATGAATGATTTTTGTTTTTGAATTTCGATAGAGATTTCATGTGTCCATACGTGGATTTTTTGCATTAAAACAGTGATTTCAAACCGATTTTTGTCAAGTATCGACAGTTTATATAGTGCTATCCGGAATTCAAAAATGTGCCATAATCTTGGATTTAATTGTTGCACTTAGCATATTGGGCTTGCACTTGGTAATTGCTTAGTAATTGTGGTGGTTTCAATCGATTTTAGATCAAATTTTTGTGCATCTCATGAAGTGGTATAGTGCTGTCCGAATTTGATTGATACGTGAATATTGTGATTCCATATTCGTCTAATACATGCTTATGCTCATTTGGTTGATTGTTGAACAATTGTTGCTGAGTTTACTCGATTTTAATGCGATTATTTGGGTGATTTATTGCATTGATACCATGCTGCCCGGATTCATAAGTAAGCTTTAGAGCTTGTTTTTATTGTTGGTTAGCACATGATTGAACTTGTTTTGGTCTATGTTTGACATGTATGTGAAGTTTGTTTTATTTTAAACCGACCTTTTGCGTGATTCATATGTTACAACAATGCTGTCCGGATATGTTATACGCGTGTACATTGTGATTCAATTATCATGTGATGCATACTTGATTGTATTTGAGCATTCGTTGAATATCTATGATGATTTTTTTTTGGTTTTGACTTGAGTTTTTGAGCCATTTCATGTATGGATGCGGTGTTGCCCGATTTTCTATTTCCATGTTTTGATACTTGTTCGGATGTTATCTCTTTGCATTTCAATATTATTTTGAATTACGATATGATTGCTTGACTTTATTTATGCTTTCTTGTTATCACTAACTCTTCTTGTGGACTTGTACAAGCTTCAGAAAGGCTATTTCTCGCACCATGTGATCTGCGGATTATTTGTGCTTGTATAGTTTTGTGTGTTGTGCAGGATGTGCATGATATTAGATATGCGTGTGATTAGTTTCACATGATGCCTTGATGTTTATTATCATTGTGTCTAATTTCTGACTATGTGCTTTATTGGTGAAGATTGCACGAAGTTTTCCAGGTTTCTTTGCTTTGCTTGCTTGCTACGAACTCTTGTTTGTTTGGTATTATTCTGATTTTGTTTTTTAATTCCGCATTGTATTTTCTTTTCCTTTCCATGAGAAGTAAGAATAGAGATGCATGACTGAGAGTCCCTACTTTAGGTGGGCAAATCTATTTTAAAGACCTTTAGAAGGCATTTTTGTGTGTGCATTTGCTTGTGTGTAAAAGACATTGACAAAGAAAAATCCAACTCCCCTCCCATTTCCCATTTACTTTGTGCTTGCTATCAATTCAATAAGTGGAACATAGGGCCCGCAATCGGCCCCCACACTTTATAGTCCGTGTAGTTCCTAGCTTGCATTATAAGTTAATACGTTGAACCGTATCTATTCTTGTCCATTGAGTCAAATAAAGTGGAAAAGGGTTTGTAACCAACCCCCACAATTTGCCATTCGTTTCAATGATGTTAGCTCACGTTACTTTAAATGTTGACGCTTCGAGTTGTTACTCGATGTCAAGTGGGAAGAGTTCCTTACTCCCACTTTTAAATCCATTGGATTCATTGTTTGTTGTTAGCTCACACTCGAATTTTGTTTTGGTTTTGATTCAACGTTGTTTGATTGCAGCCGTGCTTGTGCTTTTCTATAGACCTTTGTATGCCCCCTTAGGATCGCTCAACTCAGATTTAAGTCGAAGTAGACATTAGGATTTCGAACCATGCATGTTAACTTAGGTAGAGATTTCCCTTTGTTATCCAGACCTTAGGACCACCATTGCATGATAACATTAGGGATAAGGATAGATAGTTTCCCTTAGAGGTTTTTTTTCTTCCCCTTTTGCATGATTAAAACTAAAACTCTTATTTTTCTCGGAAACCCAAAACAATTAATAAAAGAAGATGTGAATCATATGCAATTGAGTCTCGTGGGGTAGAGCGAATCAGTTTAGATTGAATCTTGCTCTATTTTAACTTTCGGACTTTATTATGGTTCAAATTGCAAACTCTTTCACAATAAAAAATACAAACCAATGCAAACCTTTTTTCTTTGGACTTTTTCCTTTAAAACCTTTTCAATAAGGATGTGTTGTTTCAAATTTGAACAACTTGGAAATGCTAAGTGTGCGAGGGGCCGAGCATGAGTCTCTTTACGAGATGCAACACCAAGCACAAATTACAATCTTAACCGTAAGGATGCGAGTGCGACATTATCCATAAAAAACACAAAATAAACGGAAACTTTTGAGATGAACTATAGCACTCTGATTCCTTAAAGAGATACATAGGCATTTAGTCACGGGGCCTAGGCAAGAAAAACTTTGTAAATATTCCTTCTTTTCCCTGTGTTTTCTTTTGCATGCATTCCCTCTTTGCATTTTTTCCCTTAGCTCTTCAACTTTAGCTTTAGATTAGAACACACTCTTTGATTAGAACAACAAGAGTGGATCCCGTGGAGTACCACGAATGTGAGGGGTTCTAATACCTTCCCCTTGCGTAATCGACTTCCTTACCCGTATCTATTGGTCACAAGACCTTGATTTCACCCTTATCAGGTTTAGTCGATGTTTACCTTTCCTTTTTTGTGGGATAAAAAACATTCAATGGAGACTTTATTGATTTTCTCTCGATGATATTTGGTCGGTTGTTTCAGCTGGAGACTTCACTAGGGCCAGATTGACCAATCGATGGTCCATCCTGGAGTCACTCCTAGCTTTTGTTGTTTTTCATTGGGTGTTTATTTTTATGCTTTATAGCCTGTTCATTTGTACATGTTTATTTGAACAAATGTATGCATTGCATTTTACTTCTTTCCATATACTGGTTATATCTAATGTGATGGTTCTGTTGGTTTTCCATGTCGGGTGGGTGTTACTATTGAGGTAAAAGGCCCAATACCCAGGCCAGAGTTGTAAACCACTAGGAACACATATGAAATGAGTGGAGTCATGACGGCTACTGGACATAGGTCCACGCTAGTGCGGTCATGTGTGCCATTCTCAGACGAGGTCCAAGAAGGGAGTTATAGTTATCACGTAGGTGTTACGATGATATTTTCTTCAGGTGGACTCACAACTCTAAGTTACATTGACCATACCCTGACTTAGTCTTTACCCGTGAGTAGGGAAGGAATAACTTTACAGGTACAGATGGTGGCTATATGTTCTGATGGTGACCATATGTTCTGTTGGTGACCTTGGTTCCTTTGGTTTATGTTTCGGACCTTTGATCTTGGTATTCTCGACATATTTTGGAACAACACAATAGATAGCCAGTGTTGCATAATTCTTGATTCCATGTTATTGCACTTGCATCACGGCATATTTATTTTCACAAAAAAAGAAATGTATAAAAATGTATATGAAAAAAAAAACTGACTTGCATATGCATATCATTTCCAGGATATTCCGAGGTTTTCATTATCATCAAGGATGGATAGAAACACTGTCAAGACAAAGAGATTACCATGAAGACTTTTCGTTATCAGTTCCACAGTTTTATCCTAACTCTGTTGAGGGAAGTAAGAGCATTATTGAAAGGTCTGAATGAGAAGATCTTTATAGAGAGTTATAGGGACATATTACCTTTGCTGAATGATGGGTACGAGAATTGGGCCATGGTGGCACTCTTACAGTTCTATGACCAAAAGCTGTGATGTTTCACTTTCCAGGACTATCATTTACCGCCAACCTTGGAATAATATGCTTATATCCTTGGTATTGAGGTGACAAACTGTAATCCTTTTGTTCGTGTACCAGTGATTCCTGATTATGAAGTCATCACTAAGGCTCTTTATTTGATTCTGAGCGATGTGAAAGATAATTGGATTAGCAAGGGTGGTACAAGCGATCTTCCTCTGAAGGTTATGATACCCAAGGCTAAATAGTTTCCGAAGAAAAAGAAGTGGATCACATTCAATGCGTTGCTAGCTGCCATGATCTATGGTATATTCCTCTTTCCTACTGTAGAGAATTTTTTAGACTTAGCGACAATCTCTACTTTCATGAATGGAAATCTTATGCTGACTATACATGCTGAAACCTATTATACCATCCACTCCAAACATGGCAAAGAAGGAGGGGTTCATTATTGTATTCCTTTGCTCTATAAATTGTTTATGTTGCATTTACCCATGAAAGGACCATTTGTGGATACCGCTGATTTATCTCTTTGGTCGCAATGGATCATGGCACTCACTTCTTATGGCATTTTTTGGCATGACATAATGGGTGTGAAAGAGATCATTGCGAGCTGTGGTAAGTTTCTAAATGTTCTTCTCATGGGAATGAAAGGTTTCATAAACTATAATCCTATTTTGGCACGTCGCCAACTAGGATATGTTATGACTGATAAACCCACAGATCGTGAGGTGGTAGAAACTGTTTGTTTTGGAAAAGGAGAAGATCCTATCTTTCTTGAAAGAGTAAAAGTCACATGGGGTCAGATTCGCAGAAAAGGAAAGCTTTTCTTTGGCCAAAGAGGACGTATGGCTTTTGATGCTTATGAGAAATGGGTTAAGAATCGAGTAAAGGTGATGTTGTTGCCTTACAAAAGGGAGGAGCCCTTGTATCCTTAGACTACTTTTGATTCCTTAGTTGATGGTCAGTTACCATCTAAAGTAATGGTTAAGCAATCATTCCTTGCTGATTCATCTATTAAGCGGTCAATTCCTAGAGTGTCTGAATTTGTGCCTATGGTGTGTTTTAAACATGTCAAAGGCGAAAGTCTCAAGTTGTAGGTAGAGCAACAAGAAAAAATCATCGAACTCTCCTTTGCCTTGTGTTGTGCCCCAAAATTCCCCCTCCCATTTTTGAAGACAATTGATTCAAGACACCTCCTTGTGCTCATAGGATTCTCAATTGCTCGAGAATGCTCAAGGGTTTGAGCATACAAGCACCTCTCCTAAGCAATTGACCTACAACTAGGGTTTTGTGTTTCTCAAATAAAATTGAGCTTCTAACGCCTCAAGTGGATTCCAAGATTCCTCATATGCTTCAAGGTACCCTCGTGACAAGTTCCAAGCCTTGCATCACAAGTTTGCTCAGTCAATTGCTCAGATGATTGAAAATCAACTGTATTTGGTAAAAAGTCAAATGTGGTCAACATACAGTCAAAAATCAATATTTTTGGTCAACATCAATATTTTGAACTAACATTCATCATTTGATCAGGGGTTGATCACGATTCATCAAGATTGACTTAAGATTGCTCAAAAGTAAAAAATTACTAATTAAGGTTTTCTTAAGGAGAAGTCAACTAAACTTTGACCAAGCATAACTTTCACATGCTTCATCAGAAAATTCTCAACTAAAACCCATTTTGATGGAAATTTAATTCTCTACAACTTTATCTCTCTAAGCTCAAGTCCAAAAATACTTCATTTGAGAGATATGAGTCAAAATATTACAGGTCATTTTGAAAGTCAACAAAAAGACATTTTTGTCAAGGAAATTTACATCAAGTTAAATACTTCAAATGAAAAAATGACCAACATAAAATTTGTAAGAGATGTCTTGAGGTTTCCGAAAAGTCCAAGATCACCTTCATATGACAAAAATTGTGAGAGTTATAGTTGGCACAAGTTGGACAATTTTTGAGAAATGCATGAAACCTCACTTGAGCAATTTTGAATTTTTGGACTAATGAGCCTAACTTTTGAGGAGCAAACATGTTTATGACATGATATAAGATCTTAATTCCATTGGTACATGGTCATATTTTTTATACTATTTATTTAAATATTTATTTAATTTTTGTAAAAGAATTAAGTTAAAAATAAAAAATAGTTGGATTAATGTTGGACTATGATCATTTGGATATCTTCTAGAAGGCCCAAGACTTCATGAAAGCTTGCCAAAATTGTGAGAGACATGTATGAGACAAGGATCTTCAAAAATGGCAAGTTAGAAAATATGTTTCATTGATTTTTGGTAATACCATGATCACTTGATTCTTTCCTTCTTTGGTGACTTAAATCTCATGTTCAATAAATTATTGAAGCCCTCGCACTAGACTGAAAAAATATTTTGCCTCAAGAAAAGTCTCAAAAATCACAAATTTTCAAAGAAAGTGCATCATTGAATCTCAAGTTCCAGTTTGATTAAGTCCAAACCACCACCTCAAATCACTTCCGGAACATCTCCAAGGTAAGAATAGGTAACTTTCCATGCTCATTTGTACCTAAAACTTGCATACATGCCATGTCCGATTTGCATTATTTTTTATTATTAATATTACAAATTATACGCATTGTTAACTGATTCTAACAATTCTGATCCCTTAGCATGATTGTTTAGAACAAGTTTGAAGCCTTACATGCAAATTTTAACATGAGGAATACGAGATGTCATTGTTAGGGCATACAATTCTGTTTGTTTCATGGCGCAGTGGTAGTGTTCTGGCTTGACAAAGGAGAGGGCGTGGGTCGAGCATGGGCGCTTGCAACCATCTTTTATCTGTTTTCTAATATTTCCACTTTTCATTATTTTTACTTATTTTCTTATTTAATTTTTCTACTAATCGTTTTAATCCATAAAAAAAAATAGTCTTAGGGTTTTTATTAGTTAATCTAATTTTTGACATATTTTTAATTCAATTTTATTACACTTAGTTTTTTTAATAATTAACCTTTGTAATTAATTTAGAATTAGATAACTAATTATTTTCTAAATGCTTAAAATTAACCCAAAATACAAAAAAAAAATTAAAATGTGACATTTTAGACATTTAGGTTTTTTTAAAAAAAATTTAACATGTATTTTTATTTATTTTGCTATTTATTTTTAGACAATTGTATAGATTGTATAAAAATTGTAATAGCTTAGTGTTTAATTTCTCACAAGGTTTTATTAAATATTGTAACTGCCTCGATGCCATGTAATAGTCTAGGGCTTTACTTTTCGCACTTATATTTTATATACCTGTATACATAACTGTTAGATGTATGCTAATAGGGTTTGTATGGAAAGACAAAAACATACGTTAGAAAACCTTAACTCGAGATAATATAATTGAACCAAATCACCTTTGCACACTTTTCACCTCTAGGGTAACCTCTCTTTGTTGCCTTCGGAAACATGGTCATGTCCCTCGAAAGTAAGGGTATTTTCAGCAAAGACCCTCGATTAAATCATCATAGTCCCTTTGAATAAAGATCATAATCTCACGATGTCCCTCGAGTTACCTATAAAAAATGATCTAGTCCTTTGTTGCCTACGAATAATATGATGACAATCCCTTCAAATTGCTAAAGTATCCTTACAAGTTGCTTTCTATGATCATACGACGACTCTACACCTGTCCCTTCACATCCAATAGATAGCTCTATCTACCAACTAATGGTATGGGTAGCACTGTATCTAATAGAGAAGGAAAAGAATAAGAACGACCTTTAGTAGGTAAGGAACTTTTAATCGCTTTCTCACAACCTTTTTCACAAACAAAACATATTTACACATCACACTTTTTTCAAACAAAATATTTTCAACACTTTGTACGCATTTTGAGGATTGATACAAGAATCATTACAAAGTTAGCTTTTCCAAATATTTTCAAACAAATCACACACACAAAGCAAATTCAAAAAGTAAGCTAGCTATCAAGAGCCCGTAGATAACTACGGATGAAAAGGGTGCTAACACCTTCCCTTTCATAACTTACCCCCCCCCCCCCCCCCCCCCCGAACTCAAAATCTATTAAGGTCTTTCCTGTTCTTTTCATCCCTTCCTTATATTGGATAAAAGAAAAGTCGATGGTGACTCTAGCTATCCGCATATTTTGGATAAAACCAAAAGTCAGTTCTCCCACCGTATTACAGAACTGACGACTCTGTTGGGAAGATAATTAAAAGAGAGATTACCTTAAGAGTTTATATCATTTTACTTGCTTAAATTATGTTCTTTGTCTGCTTTAACTTAAGGGCTTGCTTGGTCTTATACGATGGGAGAACAGACTTTTGGTTTTGCGTTTTATCGCAAATGTTGCAGATGGCAAGAGTCGCCACCGACTTTTCTTTTATCCAAAAAGGAAAGGGTAAAAAGAACAGGAAATACCTTTGAGAATTTTCTGAGTTCGGAGGGTAGGTTATGAAAAGGGAAGGTGTTAGCATCCTTTTCATCCGTAGTTATCTACGGGCTCTTAATCGCTAACTCACTTTGAAAATGCTTTGTGAATGTGTTTGTTTGAAAATATTTTGAAAATGCCTAAGTACAACAACTTTGTAATGATTCTTGTATCAGTTAAGAATGCGTATAAAGTGTTTATTTTTGAAAATATTTCAAGAGAAGTGTTTTGTGTGAAAAAGATGTTTTGAAATGTTCGCGAGCAAGCGATTAAGAACTATCTACCTATTCAAAAATCTTTCGTGTTATTTTCCCTCCTCCTTTAGATAGTGCTACCCTACCATTAGTTAGTAGGAAGCCCTATCGTTGGATGTGAAGGGACATACGTGGGTCATCATACAATCATAAAGGCAACTCGTAGGGGCGCTTTAGCAATTTATCGTAAGGGACTAAGATCGTTTACCGAAGGCAACATCGAAGGGTCATCGAGGCACTACGATATTTTTAAGCGAGGGTCTTTGCTAGAGAGTCCCCATGTTCGAGGGACATGACTGTTGTTTTTCTGAAGGCAACAAGAGAGGTTACCATAGAGATGTATGTGTGCAAATGATTCAGTTCAATTATTTATCTTGTTTATTTAGGGTTATCTAAAAGTTGGTTTTAGATCTTTCCATACATTCCTAGTTACTATACAATTATATATACATACAGGCATACATAGTATAAGTGCGGAAAGTAAAAGGTCAAAAAATAAATCCTAAGCTATTACATCCCATGAGCAGTTACATAATAGGAAAAAATGCGAGAAAATGTAAACTACGACTATTACAAAATTACTCGTGCGACCTATACATTTGTTATTCTATAATTTAAATAGAAAAGAATAAATAAAAATCAATTAGGAGAATATATTAATACCTAAAAAATTTCTAAGTGTTAGGAAAGTATTTTTTTTGTTAATGACAATTTAAACCTAATTTTAAATTAATTAGAAGTTAATTAAGTTAATTAAAAAAAACTAATGTGTAATTAATTTTAATTAATCAACAAAATAAAAATGTCAAAATTAATATGGATCGACCTAAACTTAATTATTTTTTAAATAAAATTAATTTTTTGTATTTTAATTAAATGAAATAAATAAATAAAAGTAAAAAAAGAAAATATAAAGAATAAAAAATATTGGGTCTGGTTCAGCAAAAAAAAGGAGGGTGTGAATTGCAATCTGAGTCTAGGCCCAATGACAAGAGCCCACTGATCTGGTGCACTGCAGCTTCAAGGGTGTAGCATGAATCACACGTTTATGGTCATTGGATCAGATCTGTGGAGATCTGATGGCTGATGAGAAGCGAGAGTGCATGGTAGGCAAGGGATTGGGCGTATACGATCTACAAGAATCAAAAAACAAATAATGTGGAAAAGAATGCAAGGGGTAGGGATCGAACCCATGCCATTGCATATGAACACCCAATCACACATTGTCTTGTCGTTGGACCATTATTCTTTTTATGCTATTCAAATACACATCACAAGTTACATAATAAAACAAAATTAAAATATAACATTCAAATGTAAGTCAAGTAGGTGGGACCCTGGTATCCCGCTTGGCCAATCAAAAGCTCCCAAAATGCCACGCTTGTCTCTGGCCAGTCAGCGCCACCGTGGGTGGCTGAAACAACCGTCTTCTCTGACGGGTTGATTTTTGGAACCTGCAAAATAAAAATAATTGAAAAAACATAAGTGCCCTACCCCCTAATTCGACCCTCCTGAATCCAAATACGGGCTTAGTTTTGGCTACAAGTCCCTGTAGATTGAGTTTTGAAGAAAAAATCCTACACAGTTCATAAATGGCAAATCATGATCCTCATGTTATAAGCCTCATGTGATGTTTTCAACCTGTTCCAACTTCTTCCTGAACATATCCCAGCAAGAAAAAACATTAATAATGCATGAAATACAAAATTCGGTTGCAAGAATACTTACTAATCGAACTTGATGAGATATCACGATCTGGTGCTTGAGAGGCTTGGCTATGGACTTGGATCAACTCCTAAAAGTCTAAAGAAGGTGATTTGATATTTGGAATTGACTGAGAATGGCTGGAGATAAGGGTTTGGTTTTGACCTAGTTCTTTAAAGATTTCGAACTTTGTAAACCTGGTTCTTATGATAGTTGTGCCTCCTCTTTGCATCTGATGTTATTAGGTATATATAGGACATGAGATTAGGTCAACAATTGTGGAAGGAATCCTGTCATTAATAGGTGAAGATTTTGATTGAAAATTTGTATGGAAACTTTCTATTTTTGGCTCAATCTTGCACCAATCAACCTTGTACAAATTTGACAGCTTGCACATGTAATCTTGGGCCTTAAATATGATCCATAACAAAGCCCATATGTCTTAAACTATTGATCTTATATTTTATTTAATTTATTTTGGATTTAATTGAATAAAAATAAAAACAAATAGAATAAAAGTGCATGAATGGATTTACGGGTCTTTAAACATGTCATAAACACGTTTGGATCTGAAAGCTTAGGCCCAATAGCCCAAAATTACAAATTTACTCAATTTGGAATTCATGCATTCTCTCAAAATTGCCCCACTTACACCAATCATAAATCTCTAAATTTTTATCATTTGAGGGTGATCTTAGACTTTTGGAAAGCTCAAGATGTCCTATACAATCTCTATTTTGATCATTTTTCCATTTGAAGACTTTATATTGATGTAAGTTTCCTTGACAAAAAGTTTCTTTTTATTGACTTTTGAAATGACCTAGAATGTATTGGCTCATATCTCTTAAATGAAGCATTTTTTGGACTTGATCTTAGATATACAAAGTCGTAGATAATTGAATTTCCTTCAAAATGAGCTTTTGTTAGGGAAAATTTGATGAAGCATGTGAAAGTTATGCATGGTCAAAGTTCAGTTGACTTCTCCTAAGGAAACCCTAATTTGGCAACTTTTGACTTTTGATGATTTGAGGGCTTTTCTCGAGGAATCATGACCAACCCTTTATCAAATGATGAATATGACTTAATAATCTTGATTTTTACCAAAAATCTTTAGGTTTGATTATATGTTGACCATAGTTGACTTTTTACCCAATACAGTTGATTTTCAGTCCTCTGAGCCATTGACTGAGCAAACTTGTGATGCAAGGCTTGAAACTTTACATGAGCATCCTTGGGGACATATGAAGAACTTTGAAAACCACTTGAGACCTTGGAAACCAAATTTCCTTGAGAAATACAAAACCCTAGTTGTGGACCCATTTCTTAGGAGGAGAATTTGTCTGATCAATTCTTGAGCCACCTTGAGCATTTGAGAACCGTAGGAGAATGTCTTGAAGAAAAATGGGAGGGAAAATTTTGGGGTAAAACACTTGGGTTTATTATTTGAAAGGTCCTACACCTAGATATTGGGATGCCTTAGGTAAGTAGCAATAGATCATAAAGATTGTACGACGTAAAACAATATGGTTAATATGATGGCTACAGTTAGTGTGACACTTTGGTTTGTACTGATTTTCCTTGAGTCAGTCAAGGATAACATTAGGCTTCCGCGTGGTGTCATTAACACTAACTTACTTTTAGAACCTTAATTGATCCATCTTGGCCATTAGAAGGTAGTGAGATAGTCGTCTTTGGTGCAGTCCAAAGTTTATTGATACTCGATGCTACACTTATTGAGATTCGACTCTCGCGATGTTTTGGTAGAAAGCTGGATGCCGTACTAAAATAAAACCTACGAGAAAGATCCGTGATATGAGATTCCTAGAACCCGGTTACTATTTTAGGACAGGTTAAACCAACTTAACTTCAATAAAGAAGGGTACTTACCTATGGACCTCATGGAAGCCTTTAAACCTAAGGCTCTTGTATGATTTATTTGTGTTTTCTACTTGTTTAAACCTGAACATAACATTATGACATCATAACATTTTCACTAACCGTTTCAAGGACCTAGGGATTTATCTTTGTCCCTTATTGTAGGTTATGGCTTCCGCTCGTAGAAATACTATCTGAATCAACTTTGTAAGGGTACCTTCCAAGCTTAAGGAGTTAGTCTCAAAGGTTCCCGAAAATTCTCAATTCACCAAAAGGCATGGCTATCTACTCAGTTTGGTTACCCCCGATTTCGAATAAGACATGATGAGTGTTCTGTTCTAGTTCTTTGATCCTAAGCATCACTATTTTACCTTCCCATATTATCAGTTGGTTCCCACAATGGAAGAGTTCTCTAAGCTACCTGGAGTGCCTATTCTTGATAAGACACCCTTCACCGGTCTAGAGAAAGTTCCAAAACCGGAAGATATTGCAGCAACCTTACATCTAAAGCAGTCAGACATTGTATCTAATTGGGAAACAAGAAGTGGAGTTAAAGGTCTACTTGCTAAATTTCTTATAGTGAAGGCTTAGTTGTTTCTAGATGCCATGAGTTTTCATGCTTTTGAAGATATTTTGGCTTTGCTGATCTATGGTTTGGTACTATTCCCAAATCCGGACCAACTCATAGATGTGAATGCCATCAAAATATTTCTTACTCATAATCATGTGCCTACTTTGCTTGGAGATATTTTTCACTCTCTTCACACTCGTACTGTGAGGAAGTGAGGGACTCTCATGTGTTGCATACCTTTACTATCCAGGTGGTTTATTTTGCACCTTCCCCGATCAATGATGAAGAATGAACAAGGTTTGAGGTGGTCTCAAAGGTTGATGTCACTTACTCATTCAGATATCTATTGGTGTTCTCGATCTCAAGAAGACATCACTATTATTGGCCGCTGTGGGGAATTCCCTAATGTGCCGCTCCTTGGCATAAGGGGAAGTATCACTTACAACCCTTCACTAGCTCTACGTCAATTTGGTTATGCTCGAAGAGACGATCCTCATGATATGTTTATACATGGTATTGTATTCGACTACGAGAACAATCTTCAAGGTTACCGTAAAAGGTTTATCCATGCTTCAGGAATGATCAATAAGATTGATAACAAGACTTTGGGGCATAAGAACTCAATCCATTTGGATCCCTACCTCAGATGGGCATGGTCTTGTGATATGGTGGGAGAACTGACTTGGGTGTTTTGCGTTTGATCTCAAATGTTGCAGTTAGCAAGAGTCGCCACCGACTTTTCGTTTATCCAAAAGGAAAGGTGAAAAAGCACAGGAAAGACCTTTGAGATTATTTCTTGAGTTCGGAGGGTAGATTATGAAAAGGGAAGGTATTAACACCCTTTTCATCCATGGTTATCCATGGGCTCTTAGTTATTTTCTAGATCACTTGCTTTTGTTTGAAATTGTGCTTTGTGTGGTTTTTGAAAGTATTTTGTAAAGAGGCCATTGTTTAGGCAATCTTTGTAATGATTCTTGTTTGTAATAATGTATACAAATATGTTGATCTTTTGAAATTTTTTTCAAGTTTGTAAGATGTTTGAAAGTGTAAGTGTTTGTTTTGAAAATATCAAGGATGTTTGTTTTGAAATGGAGCAAGTAATTAGGAGCAATCTACCTACTCAAATGTCTTTCTTGTTCATTTTCTTTTCCTTTGACATTGTTGTCTTACCATTGATTTGGTAAGCAACCCTATCTTTGGATGTAAGCGGGACGAGCGTGGGTCATCGTATAACCATGATTAGCAATGTTTCAAGGTATCTTAGCATTATTTTTTAGGGACTAAGATCATTTGTAAGACAACTTAGATAGCGTCATCGAGGGACTATGATCTTGTATTTGCTTGTTTTTGCTAAGATACCTTACATGCGTAATATGGCCATTTTGTATAAGGCAGCCAAATGGAATAACCCTAGGGGTTCTTATGTGCAAGTGTATTGTTTTCATGCTTGTTTTTGTATTGAATTAGGGTTTTCTAATTATTGGTTTTAGTCTTTCCATACAAACCCTAATTACTAGCATGTTATATAAAAGCGATAAATTGCGAAATTTAAAGTTACTACACTATTACAACATTTGTAGGGAGGGGTATACAAATTCATGAATGGGGATTTGCAAGAATTTAAACCTAATTAGTCTATTACAACCATATTTAATTGATATGAATATACAAGAAATTGAATAAATACAAAGTATAAAAATGAACAAATGTACAAGGATGCAAAATATAGAGAAAATGAATTTTGTTTAGTTTTCATGAAAGAAAGATTTTCTCTTAACTTAATTAAATAAAGAAAATAGTTAATCAAGTTTGAATTTATTAAGAAAAGATTTTAAATGAAAACCCTAATTCTATTAATTAATCAAAAGAAAATAAGTTTAAGAAAAGTATTTTTTTGGTATTTTTTATCTTGAAAATATTTATAGTATTATAATATGTTTTTAGTCTTTTTTTTTATATTAAAAAAATGCATTTTAAATGGTGTGAAAAAACAAATAAATAAAAAAAACATAATATTAATTAAGTTTACAAGGTTTACTTAATACATAAATAAAGTATAATAGATAAAAAAATTATTTTTGTAGGAAAATAAAATAAAATAAGTCAAAATATAAATATGTCATTTTTTGTATTTTATGATTTTTAGTATTTAGAAAAAAAAAATAGATTTAAGAAAAAGAAAAAAAAGAAAAATAAAATAACTTGGGCCAGGGGGTGCCAAGAGCCTGCAACGGGGTTAGTCAGTAAAAAACAAAGAAACAAGGCAAGCCCAATAAAGGCCCAGGCGCTAAAAAAAACAAGTCAGAAATACCAAAAATGTATGAAAAATGCAAAAGGGTACCACTGGGGCTCAAACCCAGGTCCCATAGGTTACAGGCACGCGCTTCTACCACTGGGGTGGCTATACATCCGTTAATACAAGTAAAATAATAAATATGTAAGGCTAAATGCGCCCTTAAGACTTCATCTTCAACCTCCATCCAGACCATCTGTAACTTGCTCATTTCTCATCAAAAATAAAAACTGTAAACATGAAACTTGTAGCAAATTTTCTCATGATTCCAGAAATGTAAAGTATTAAAACTATAGATCAAAGATAAGCATGAATTTTAATGGCCCTAATCTGAACCCTAAAAATTTCAGAGATTTCAGTTTCAAAATTCTCTAAGCTCAAGTAAAATTAATGGAAACTATGGACATGGTTAGCTTCAGGGCAATGATATCTACATGTTTTGTTCACAAATAAACTATTGATGATGCCTGTATGAAGAGTTCCGAGTTGAGAAAACTTACCTCAAAATTGGAAATTGTGTTTGGAGTTTGAGCTTGTTTCAGGCAGTGGTGATGATCAGGTTAGCTTCCTCGAGGTCCTAGGAAGCTAATGCAATGGTTTGCTTGAGTTGAGAGTGGCTGAAATGACCTGGAGAAGTCCAACTGCAATGTTCTGTTTTTGGCTATGGAATTTGATGAAGATGGAGTTACAATTTGCAAACAGGGACAAGGATGGTATGTATTTGGTATGAGGAAGCTTTAGGAATGAATTTGAGGGAAAACGCACGAGGGAAATGAGAGATATAAGTTTAAGGTCAGAACTGTGTATCATTGGAGTCTTTTGTGCAATTTATGGCTAGAGGTAATTTGGGAGTGTTTCAGGGTCTTCAAGCTCGTCCTCTAGCTCATAAATAGTGACTCTATTTATAAGCAACAAGTTTGGAGTGTTCTAGTTGATCAGAATTAAAATTTACATGTTTAAGTTAAACATGTGATTTTTGTTGACAAAACAAGTTTCCATTCCTTGTACTTGCTAAGATAGAGTGGTTATGCTTTAAACAAGTTTGCTTCTGACTTTGTGGATGGAGTGTGATCAGAGGGAACAAGTTAGAGGCTCAATGTAAACTTTATGCAAAAAGCTTGCTTTATAAGAATGACATTGTTAACTTTGTGCCATAAATGGAAATGCAACTTGGACAATAGCTCAATTGCTTAGATCAAAGCCCTAACAGCTGTGTAAACATTTAATTATGGAGTGACAAAGAAGTTTGAGGCCTGCAAAGAAAAGATTATGCAGCCTAGCATGGATTTGGTTCAAGTTTTCATAAAAAATGACTTGTAATTCAAGTGACAAAACCCTAATTTCATCTCTTCGATTCTCCATACTCAAGAATGATCTCAAGGAGTTCTTGGAAATTTTGGAAAGCTTGAAATGTGCTCTACAACCCCTCTTTTAATTGATTTTGAATATTCCCCTTGGAACTATATGAAAAAGTTCCATGAAATTGGGTCAAAATCCTGACCAAATTAGGGCAAAATTTCACTAAGTGTTTAGTTTCATGACCACATGTTCACAAAATTATAACTTGAGATACAAGCGTTTTTTAAAGGAGTATTGTAAAGAAAATTTGTATATTTCATGGATATCTACAACTTTCATGTTGGAAGTTTCTCTTGAATCATCTTGCATCATGGTGAAAATTTTGTTCAAAGTTATAAAAAACATGAAATTTCTAACACTTAGAAAAATTTCTAAGTTTAGAAATTTTGAATTTTCAAAATGAAATCTTGATTTTTTGATTTCTTGATGAATAAGTTTCATATTTTGACATGTTTTGATGAATTATGATCTTTGGCACTTGAATTTGACCAAAAAGTCAAAGTTTGACTTTTCAGTATATAGTTGACTTTTGATCAGTTGACTGGAAAATTCATCTGTCAATCCAATGGACTTGCAATGTTTTGAACCATGACATTAGGTAAAAATGATGCAATTGGACTCTTGAGATTATGCCTTAAACCAATTGACGATTTGCTAGGTCAAAAATCAGAAATTGCCCTTTCTCAGTCAAAACCCTAATTTTGACCATTTTGCCCTTTTGATGATTTGATCAAATTTCTTGAGGAATTGTGGTCCAAACTTGATCAAATGATACATATGAGTTTAAAATGTTGGTATGGATAAAAAAATTATGAAGTTTGACTGTAAATTGGCCATGGTTGACTTTTTCCCCAATACAGCTGATTTTTTAGGTCAATTGCTCAATTGACTGAGCAGAAAATGTGATTCAAGGCTTGAAACTTGGCATGATTAATCTTGGGGGTCCATAATGATCCATGAAAGTCATATGGGGAATTGTAAGTTCAAAAATCCTTGTGAAAACTCAAACCCTAATTTTGGTCATCAGTGCTTAAGGAGATGTCTTGAGCTGATCAACCCTAGTGCAGTCTTGAGTCAAAGGAGATCTTGTGAGTAAATTATTGATAAGTTAAAGGGAAAATTTTGGGGTACAACAGGTCTCATAATCAAAATCTTATAATTCCATATCATGTTGTCCTACCAATAATTATGGATCCTGTTGTTGAAGGAGATGTTCCTCATACCATTCTTCATCCTGATATGCCAATTGATTTTGAAGAACTACAAAAGTCCTGGATTCAACTCAAAAAAGAAAGGGATACCTTTGAGACTTAGTTCTATGCTAGTGAGAAGAAAGTATTGGAGCTGACGAAACAACTCCACGAAGAGCAGAGCCTTAATGCATATGTCAACATAAAGAGGAAGCGTCCATGGGAGACTTAATGCCTTAGGCCTTAGGAATTTCATGATTTAACTATCTTGTTTTCATTGTAAGCCTAAAAGGAAGTTATAATTTGAACTTACTACTAAGTTTATTTGTTTCCTTTTGATTAACAAATTTAAATCCCATGAGGTCCTTGAAAACATTTCATATGCATATACATTTACATACCATATCATTACATAATAGGTGTTCTCAAGACATGTTTTCTCATCTTCTTGCTATTTATTTTAGCATAAACGACTCTTGAACAAAGCGTCAAAGATCTCCAAGCTCAGAATGCCCAATTCCAACAGATGTTCCTGAACTTAGCTAAGGGGCAGGAAGAATTGAAGGCACTCATCACCAAAGAGAAGAATAAAAAGACAAAGAAACCAACCGACATCCTTAACATGGGAAGAAGGTTCAGGGGTCCATTCAAGTGAGTTCAGGATCCCGATACTCCATTAGACGAAGACAACGAACATGATAAAGATGATAAGAGTCATAAAACTGAAAAAATAACTATAGTCTTGTTAAATACTCTGATGAAGAGGAATAAGATTATTTGAATGAACAATATCCCCCCGCTGATGAAAAATACAAGCAGCTAGAAGATCGTCTTAATTCTATGGAGAACCAGAAAGTCTCTGGGTTAGATTTTGAGGATTTGGGCTTAGTCTCAGGAGTTGTCATTCCTCATAAGTTCAAAGTCCCCACTTTGCAAAGTATGACGATGTTTCTTGCCCAAATCTTCATTTGAGGTCATATGTCCGGAAGATTCAACCACATGCTGCTGACAGGAAGTTGTGGGTGCATTTCTTTCAAGAGAGCCTGTATGGAACACAGTTGGAATGGTTCTATCAACTAGAAGGGACCAATATCCATACCTAGGAAGATTTGGATGTTGCTTTCTATAAGAAATACCAGTATAATGCTGATCTTGCACCAACCCATATGAAACTACAAAGTATGACCATGGGATCTAACGAAGGATTTAAAGAGTATGCCCAGAAATGGAGAGATCTAACAGGAAGAGTTCAGCCCCCCTTGTCTGATAGGGAATTGGTTGACATATTTATGGGAACTTTGACAGGTCCTTTCTTGAATCATCTGATTGGAAGCTCTTCATCCGGGTTTACCGAGTTGATTTTAACAGGGGAATATGTTAAAGGTGGAACCAGAAGCGGTAAAATTCAGGTGGCTGCATCTTCAAGTACTGCAAAGAAGTCATTCAACGAGAAGAAATAAGCTAATTTTGTGTACAACCAGAAAGGTCATAATAAAGGTGACCTCCATCAATCTGTGGGTGCATTAATGATTTCCAATCCCGCACAAACGCAACATCAACAACAAGGAAATTAGCATAGGCCAGATGCACCCAGGAGACAATTCACTAAAATCAATATGTCATTGTCTCAAGCATTGCAACACCCGTTGAAGGAAGAGTTGATTATGTTGAGAGACCCTCCTTAGAATCCCAACACTTCCTCTCCTTGGTACAATCCCAATGTAAGATGTACCTATCATTCCAATAGTCCCGGACATGACACAAATGGCTGCTGGGCTCTGAAAAATAAAATTCAAGATATGATTGACTCTAAGGAAATTGAATTTGACCCTCCTGAGACTCTTAATTTGATCACTGCACCTATACCTAATCATGACAAGGGTGTTAATGTTATTAATATTGTGGAAGATGATGATAGCGACAATGACCTGGACAACTGGATCTTCCCGACTGCTGACAAAGGGCTCACCAACTGGACAGCTGAAGACTTTGTACCAATCTTCTTTAGTCAATAGTAAATGCCATTTTCTATTTTCTATTTCCAAGTTTTTGGTTATGTAATTTGATTAATAATTTTAAGCCTTGTGCCTTACCCGGGGCACAACGGTCCATTTGTTAGGGTTGTCATGTTTCATTCGCATATTTTCATTTAATACAATCATTAGACGTTTTGCATTCAAATTTTGCGCTCTTTGTCCTTCTCTTACTTTATTTCTTTAAAAATAGCTATATATTCTTACACACACCCACATAACAAATTGCAGATCCACATCCACTATGGATCCCATTGGTAACAATTCTACTATTGCCAATTATGACTTCGAAAATCCGATCTACCAAGTCGAGGACGAAGGTGAGGAAGATTGTGAAGTGCCTGGAGAACTTGCTAGGCTCTTAATGAAAGAATAAAGATCCATACAATCGCATGAAGATCCAGTCGAGGTTGTGAACTTGGGTACTGAAGAGAACAGAAAAGAAATAAAGATAGGTGCCGACCTGGAAGACAATGTCAAAAAGAGGTTAATCCAGATGTTGCGTGACTATATTGAGATTTTTTCTTGGTCGTACGAAGACATGCCAGGGCTTGATACCGACATTGCGGTTCACCGTCTACTGATGAAGGAGAGTTGTACTCCTATAAAGCATAAGGTTCGTCGTATGCATCCCGAGATGTCTAAAAAGATCAAGGTTGAGGTTATGAAACAATTCAATGCTGGTTTCTTAGTTGTTACGTCCTATCCTTAGTGGGATGAAAATATAGTTCCAGTACCTAAGAAGGACAGTAAGGTGAGTATGTGTACAAACTAGAGATCTGAATAGGGAAATCCCTAAAGATGACTTTCCACTTCCACACATTGATGTTTTGGTTGACAACACCGCTCAACACAAAGTATTTTCCTTCATGGATGGTTTCTCTGGCTATAATTAAATCAAGATGGCACCTGAAGATATGGAGAAGACCACTTTTGTCACACAGTGAGGCATTTTATGTTACAAAGTTATGCCTTTTGGTTTGAAGAACTCAGGTGCAATATATCAGTGTGCTATGGTAGCTTTGTTCCATGATATGATCCATCACGAGATAGAGGTTTATGTTGATGACATGATAGCCATGTCTCAGACTGAAGAAGAACACCTTGACCACCTGCACAATCTGTTTGAGAGGTTGAAAAAGTACAAGTTGAAGCTAAATCCAAACAAGTCCACCTTTGGGGTAAGATCCGGTAAACTCCTAGGTTTCATCGTCAGCGGTAAATGTATTGAAGTTGATCCCGCCAAGGTTAAATCCATTCAAGAAATGCCAGCTCCCCGTACTGAGAAGGAAGTCATAGGTTTCCTGGGACAATTAAACTACATTTCCAGATTTATTTCCCATTTGAACGCTACTTGTGAGCCGATCTTCAAGTTACTAAAGAAATATCAAGTAGTGAAGTGGAACGATAATTGTCAAATAGCCTTTGACAAAATCAAAGAATATCTTCAGAAACCTCCAATTTTGATGCCATCGATTGAAGGAAGACCTCTGATCATGTACCTAACAGTGTTAGAGAACTCAATGGGGGTGTGTATTGGGGAAACATGACGAGTCTGGTCGAAAAGAGCATGCAATATACTACCTTAGCAAAAAGTTTACCGACTGTGAAACAAGATACTCACTGCTCGAGAAAACTTGATGTGCTTTGGCATGGGCTGCTTGCCGACTGAGACAATATATGTTGATTCATACTACTTTGTTGATCTCTAAGATGGATCCAATAAAATACATATTTGAGAAGCCTGGTCTCTCCGGAAGAATAGCAAGATAGAAAATGGTCTTGACAAAATACGACATTCAGTACACTACTCAAAAGGAAATCAAAGGAAGTGTACTGACATATCATTTGGCTCATCGGGCTATCAATGACTATCAGACTATGAATTTTGAGTTCCCGGATGAGAATACTATGCTAGTTACAGATTATGAAGAACTTGGACCGTATAAAGTACCTGAATCGGGATCCTGATGGACTATGGTTTTTAATGGAGCTTTCAACGCACTTGGTAATGGAATCGGCAAGGTAATTACCTCTCCCAAGGGTTGCCATACACCCTTGACTGCCAGATTATGTTTTGATTGTACCAACAACATGGCCTAGTACGAAGCATGCATCATGGATATCAAAGCTGCTATAAATATGAGAATTAAATTATTGAATGTATATGGGGACTCATCCCTAGTAATCAGTCAGATTAAGGGAGAATGGGATATAAAGAATCCAAATCTCATTCCTTATCGAGAGCATGTGTATACATTAATTTCGTACTTCGAAGAAATCACTTTTGAACACATTCCACGAGAAGATAATCATTTGGCAGACGCATTGGCTACCATGTCATCTATGTTCAGAGTCAGATGGGATAATGAAGCTCCTCGAATTACTATTGAAAGACTAGATGAACCGGCATATTGCTACAAAGTTGATACTGATGGAGTAGAGGAAAATCCTTGGTACCACAAAGTAAAAAGATACCTCAAGGCTCAAGAATACCCCGAGGTGGCATCATTCAATGATAAGAAATTCCTAAGGAGGTTCTCTGCCAAGTTCTTTCTGAGTAATAGAATTTTGTACAAACGCAATCATGATTCGACCTTGCTTCGTTGTGTAGACAAGAAGGAAGCTGAGAAGATTATGGAAGATATGCACGAAGGAGTCTTTGGTATTCACTCCAATGGGAATACGATGGCTAAGAAAATTCTGAGAGCGAGTTATTATTGGTCAACTATGGAAACCGATTTCCACCATCATTCCAAAATTTGTCACAACTTCCAGATTTATGCTGACAAAATACATGTACCTTCGGTTCCTCTGAATGTATTGACTTCTCCTTGGCTGTTTGCAATATGGAGAATTGATATGATTGGAGAAATTAATCCTACCGCTTCTAATGGGAATCGTTTGATCCTGGTTGCTATTGATTATTTCACGAAGTGGGTTGAAGCAGCCTCGTTCGCCTCTGTTACGAAGAATGTTATGGACAGATTCATTAAGCATAACCTTATCTGTCACTACGACATACCTGAAAGGATCATCACAGATAATGGTACCAATTTTAACAATACTATAATCACGAAACTCTGCATGTAGTTTGAGATTAAGCATCATAATTCTTCTTTGTATCGACCAAAGATGAATGGCGTAGTGGAAGCCGCCAACAAGAATATCAAGAATATCTTGCAGAAAATGACGGTGATGTCCAAAGACTGGAACGAGATCTTACCATTTGCTCTTCATGGCTATCACACTTCAGTATGTACATCAACTAGGGCAGCCCCATTCTCTCTCGTCTACAGTAGGGAGGTTGTCTTACCTGTCGAAGTCCAGATTCCTTCCCTGAGGATTATGAAAGATACAGGTTTAGATGATGACGAGTGGATTCAAACTAGGCTGGACCAAATAAATTTGATTGATGAGAAAAGGCTTGCAGCCATTTGTTATGGTCAGATGTATCAGAAGCGCATGATCAAGCCCTTTAATAAGAAAGTCAGACATCAGGTGTACCATGATGGTGATTTGGTTATAAAGCGCATTATCCTACCACAAGGTGATCCCAGGGGAAAATGGACTCCCACATATGAAAGGCCATTTGTAATCAAAAAGATATTTTCTTGCGGTGCTATGATACTTACCACCATGGATGGTGAAGATTTTACACACCTTGTGAACGCGAGCATAGTCAAAAAATACTACGCATAAAAGAGATCCACTAGGTTGACAGCCTAGGCAAAAATAAGGGCATCCCGGCGAACCAAAAGGGTTCGGGAAAAAATTAGGGATATATATATATATATATATATATATATATATATATTGTACACCCGGCAAGTCGAAAACCTAAAAAGGCGGCTTGGGGAAAAAAGGGTTTCCCGGTGGACTGAAAACCTGAAAGGGAGGTCCAGGAAAAAGTTAGGGATAAAATCATATGAATACGCCCCGTTGGATCATCTACTTACAACAAGCTTTGTTATCAACGTCAAGATCAAACGATATAGATCAATCCAGTCATCTTCTTCCGACGACAAGTGATGAGATGCTTGAAGACATAGAGGCAATAACAGAGTTAAAACTCGATGGGAACATTTCCACGTAGCTATTTTTTGTTGTTTATCACTTTGTATTTTTTAAATTTCACAACTTCCTCTTACTAGGATTTTTGTCTCATTGTATAAAACATCCTGTTCATAGGCAAACTTTCAAAATCAATACAACTCAGTCTATTTCAAAATTCAAACTATTTGTTTTTACTTCCTCTGTTTTGTTTGTGAATAAGTACAATGGTTACTTTGAATGAACACATGAATTTGAATATGATCACCATTTACAAATATTTGCATAAAAATTAGGATTAGCATTTATCGAAGAGTCCAGGAGTTGGGATAATTTTTAAGTCATTCATAAATCTCCACAGAGCAATCTCCATGAAACTATCTCTACATAGCTATCTTAACAAGCTCATCCCCAACAGATATATATTCCCCAACAAGTCTAATACTCCCTCCGACAAAGATTGGGGCATCTTCCAACAGTTCACCTCCATATCTCTAATGTATAGCTTGACCTGATCATCATCCCCAATAGGTCCCCTAGAGGATAAGGAAGTTTGATCATTTCCCCAGCATATAATGGAGACTTCTTTAGCGCAACCTATAAATTCCAATCCCCATCAGAGTTTATTTCCTCAACAAAGTTTACAGGAATTTAATTCCCCAAAGGAGTTTATTACTCCAATGCCGTAAAACCTAACAAAATTCCCTTCTCCAACAGGTTTTAATCAAAGTTGCTATCCCCAAAAGAGTTGCTACGGTATCTGAAACCTGGACATATAGCACACCAGAGGAATATCCATCTATTTTTATCCCCAGTCAGGTTACATAAGAATCAAATCCTTCAACAAAAAGAACGGCGAACGATCGACTCTCTTTGAATGCCTCTATCCTCAAGCAAAAGTAGAAATTCCCTAATGGAGTATCCTCAAACAAAAAGCGGGAATCCCCAGCAAACTTATTCCCAGCAGAAATTGAAGAATCACTTTCTTCATCCCCAACAACAGTCTGGGATTTATTTTCCCCATCTAGACATTGTTACAAGGAGCCATCGATACACTTCAACGACATATTGTGTACATACATCATTTCACAATACATCATAGCATATGCATACTGAAAAACATATAACATTCTCATTTATTTTGAGAGAATCATTATGTAATACATTACATACATCATGATATTACATAAATCTAATTTTGTCTTTCCAAGTAAAGTTCACAAATAGACGAATATGATCAGCAATTTTCAAACAGGTCAAAGATTAATTCCTGAAACATGACGGCACAACTATCTATATGACCAGGCGGTATAAATTCCCGAAACAGGACGGGTTTACCAATGAAAAATAGGTCGCAGATTAATTCCCGAAATTGGACGGGGCAACTATCTATATGATCAGGCAGTATGAATTCCCTAAACAGGTCAGATTTACCAATGAAAAATAGATTATAGATCAATTCCAGAAATAGGATGGGGCGACTATCTGCATGACCAAATGATTCCCCCCAGATATTGAATTCTAGAAAGCATTCTCCTTCAAAGATTTATTCTGAAAAGAATCTCCTTCAAGGCTTCATTCTGAAAAGCATTCCCCCAAGAGATTGAATTTTGGCAAGCATTTTTCTTCTGAAAAGCATTTCCCTCAGATAAAATCGAGACATAGATTTCATTCTGATACTCCCCAGTGCATCTGCTAGTTACTTTGAATGGCATCTATAATACCATCTTCGACGACACTCTGTCAAATTTCTGAATGGAATCTTTAAAGCCCATTCAAGCAATACTATCAACCAACAATATTACTTCGTGCACCGGTGAGTGCAAATTTCTAGGCACTTAAGTGTTCAATCCTCTTCCACCTTCAGATCATGAATGGAGGACACGCTAATCTAACTCTTCAGGTTTAATAAGATTGAACAGGGGAAACTGTTGTACCCCAAAATTCGGCCTCCCATTTTTTAAGACAATTGATTCAAGACACCTCTTCATGCTCCTAGGGATCTCAATTGCTCAAGAATGCTCAAGGGTTTGAGCATACAAGCACCTTTCCTAAGCAATTGACCTACAACTAGGGTTTTGTGTTTCTCAAAGAAAATTGAGCTTCTAATGCCTCAAGTGGATTCCATGATTCCTAATATTCTTCAAGGTACCATCATGACAAGTTCCAAGCTTTGCATCACAAGTTTGCTCAATCAATTTCTGAGATGATTGAAAATCAATTGTATTGGATTAAAAGTCAATTTTGGTCAACATACAGTCAAAACTCAAGATTTTTGGTCAACATCAATATTTTGAACTCACATTCATCATTTGATCAGGGGTTGATCATGATTCATCAAGATTGACTCAAGATTGCTCAAAAGTAAAAAATTACTAATTAAGGTTTTCTTAAGGAGAAGTCAACTAAACTTTGATCAAGAATAACTTTCACATGCTTCATCAGAAAATTCTCAACCAAAGCCCATTATAATGGAAATTTAATTCTCTACAACTTTGTCTCTCTCTAAGCTCAAGTCCAAAAATGCTTCATTTGAGAGATATGAGCCAAAATGTTACAGGTCATTTTGAAAGTCAACAAAAAGACATTTTTTGTCAAGGCAATTTACATCAAGTTAAATACTTCAAATGAACAAATGACCAATATGAAAGTCGTAGGAGACATCTTGAGGTTTCTAAAAAGTTTAAGATCACCTTCATATGATAAAAATTGTGAGAGTTATGGTTGGCCCAAGTTGGACAATTTTTGAGAAATGCATGAAACCTCAATTGAGCAATTTTAAATTTTTGACTAATGGGCTTAACTTTTGAGGATCAAACATGTTTATGACATGATAGAAGACCTCTAAGTCCATTGGTACAAGGCCATATTTTTATCCTATTTATTTAATTTTGTATTTAATTTTTGTAAAAGAATTAAATTAAAAATAACAAATATTTGGATTAATGTTGCTGTAATACGGTGGGAGAACTGACTTGGGTG
This sequence comes from Vicia faba, assembly GCA_948472305.1. Lineage (NCBI taxonomy): Eukaryota > Viridiplantae > Streptophyta > Magnoliopsida > Fabales > Fabaceae > Vicia > Vicia faba. Next base: position 988,020,049 of record OX451735.1, on the reverse strand, counting down.
TTTTGCGTTTTATCGCAATTGTTACGGATAGCAAGAGTCGACACCGACTTTTCTTTTATCCAATAAAGGAAATGGTGAAAAAAACAGGAAAGACCTTTTGAGAATTTTTCTTGAGTTCAGGGGGTAGGTTATGAAAAGGGAAGGTGTTAGCATCCTTTTCATCTATAGTTATCTATGGGCTCTTAGTTGCTAGCTCACTTTGAAAATGCTTTGTAAATGTGTTTGTGTTTGTTTGGAAGTATTTTTGGAAAGTGAATTCGTTTAGACAAACTTTGTAATGATTCTTGTCTCTATAAGAATGTATACAAAGTGTTTGACTTTTGAAAATATTTCATGAAAGTGTTGGTGTGTTTGAAAGATGTTTGTTTTGAAATGTTTGTGAGAAAGCAAATACGAATATTCTACCTACTCAAAATAAAGTCTTTGTTCTTTTAATCCTCCTTTAGATATTGTTATCTTACCATTAGTTAGTAAGAAACCTTATCATTGGATGTGAAGGGACATGCGTGGGTCATCGTACAGTCATAGAAGACAACTTGTAAAATGTTTTAGCAATTGTTTGTAAGGGACTAAGATCATTTACCGAAGGCAACATTGAAGGGTCATTGAGGGACTACGATCTTTGAATCAAGGGTCTTTTGCTAAAATATCTCACGTTCGAGGGTCATGATTGTTTTATCCTAAGGCAACAAGTGTGGGTTAACCCTAGAGGTGCAAGTGTGTAAAGTGTTTTGTTTTCATTTAATTTTGTATTGAATTAGGGTTATCTAGTATTGATTTTTAGTCTTTCCATACAAACCCTAATTACTAGTAATAATATGGAAAGCGATAAATGACGAAAATTAAAAGTCCTACGCTATTACATCGCTTTAGGGATAGGGGATACAAATTTACATATGGGGATGACAAGTAAAGTAAACCCTAATTACTATTACAAGGATTTGACAATTACATAATTTATAATGCGAAATAATAAAAATATACAAAGACATGTAAAGAGAGGAGAAATTGTTTTTGTGACTTTTTGTATGAAAAGAGTTTTAATTTCCCTAATTAAATTAATTAATTGCAAGAAGTTTAAATAAACCTAAAATCTAAATTAATTAAAATAAAATAAAAAAACCTAAGTCTAAATTAGTTTAATTTAAGAAAGGAAATTAAATAGTTAAGAAAGTATTTTTAATGTCTTATCTATACAAAATAAAAATAAAAAATGAAATGAAAAAGTTTTAATATAATTATTTAGAAAAATATATTTTATGTTTTTTTAGTTTTTAATAAAAATAATTAGGTAAATAAATAAGAAAAATAATGAAGATATAAAATAAAATGAAAAGAAGTGGGCTGGGAGGTTTGAATAGTAAACAGGATGTTAGAAGTAGCAAAAGGAAAGTTTTTAGGCCCATGCAGTTTTTGTATAAATCAGAAAAAAAAACAAAATAATAAAAAAATGAATGTTTGGGCCTACATGTTATTGATCAATAAGGGGGTGATGTTGAAGAAAAAATAAACAGGCCCAGACCCTAGGAGGCCCAAGCACGCTGGTGAGGAAAAATGAAACAAGAAAAAAATGTTGAGAAAAATAACAAAAGGTGTCATTGGGGCTCGAACCCATGACCCTTAGTACCAATCTCTTACGCGCGCTCCTTCTGCCACTGGGGTGGCTGTTTCATCCGTTATAGAAAGAATAACTAATAAATATAAAATAAACTGAGTTCTAAAGGAAACTTCAGCTTCTTCCTCGCGCCATCCCCTGTATCAGATTTTTTTGAAAATCGTATCTTGCTCATCTCTCAACCATTTCAGAAATTGTAAGCATCAAACTTGTTATAAATTTCACCATGATTCTAAATATGTAAACAACTTAAACAATGGATCAAAGATGAGCACAGATTTTTGTTGGTACCAAATTTAACCTAATTTTTTTCTGTAAGTTCAACTTCAAAATTCTCTATGCTCAGGCAACATAAATGAAATCTAAAGGCATGGTTAGTTTCAGGGCTATGATGTCTACATTTTATCTTCACAAATCATAGACAAATGATGCTTGTATGAAGAGATAGAAGTTCAGAAAACTCACCTTGCAGATGGAGATCGTGTTTTTAGTTTGAGCATACTTCATGGTGTTGTAATGATCTGGTTAGCTTCCTTGAACCTTCAGGAAGATATTTCAATAGTTACTTTGAGCTGGGAGTTCCTGAATCCTGCTGTAGAAGTCAAAGTGCAAGGTGCTATTTTTGAAAATGGAGGATGGTGATGGAGGTGTTACAGTTAGGTTGCAGGTGTTTGGATTGTTTTTATATGTGTTATAGAAGCTTGGTGAGTAATAAGAATGGAAAACGCACGAGTGGTTTATGAGATGGATATCAAAAATCAGAAATGGCACAAAAGTGAGGTTTGAGAGAAATTCCGAGTTTTAAGGAGTTTGAGGGAGTTTCTGATCTTGTGAATTCCTCCTTAGCTTGAAAATGGTGTCTTAATTTATAGGTAAGAGGTTTGAAGGCTTGGAGGGATCAGAGTCAAGAGATCACATGTTATGGATTTTTGCCTTGTTAAGCAAGTTGATAAACATAGTTCCAAGGCATGGTACAAGGACTTGTAGAGTGGTTGATCACTTTAAACATTATTCTTATGATCTTGTAGGTTTAGTGTGTGAAGAATAAATAAGTTAGAGGCTCAATGCATTGACTTTTGCAATAAAGCTTTCTTTTCCAAAATGGAAGTGTTACCTCTGGGCCATTAATGGAATAATAGATTGGATAATGATTGAATCAATTGGATCATACCTTAATAAAACATGTCAACATTAAATTAAGGAGTGATTGTCAAGTTAGAAGCCCGAAAAGCAAGATTTATGCAGCATGGCTTGAGATTTGTTCAAGTGTTCTTCATGACAATGACCTAAAATTCAAGAATGGATGCTCAACTTCATGTCTTCGATTCTCTTTGTTCAAGCATGATCTCTTCATGTTCTATGACATTTTAGAAAGCTTGGAACATTGTCTAGAACCATCATGTTGACCAATTTTTCTAAATAATCTTGGAGATTGTTGAAAATTGGCCAAGAGGTTAGGTCAAAAATCTGCCTAAACTAGGTGAAAATTTCACAAAGTGTTTTAGAAAAAGATCATGACTTTATGAATTTATAACTCAAAATCCAAGCACTTCTAGGACTTGATCAGCAAAGAAAAGTTGTATATCTCATCAATATCTACAACTTTCATGTTGAAAGTTTTCTTTGAATGATCTTGTATATTGGTGAAAAAATGTTATGAAGTAGTGAAATTATCATGTTTAAAACACTTTAAAAAATTTCTCTGTCTTGAAAAGTTTGACTTTTTTGATGACTTTTTTACTTTCTTGTTTCTTGATGATCAAGCTTCATATTTTTGAATGTCCTGATGAATCTTGATCTTTGAAACTTAATGTTGACCAAAAAGTCAAAGTTTGACTTTTGGTGTATTAGTTGACTTTTTCACCAGTTGATCAAATTTCAATTATCAACTGTTTGATTTTGAGGAATGAATTAAGTCATGCAATTAGGTAAAAATGATGTGTTTGAGTCCTTAAGATAATGCTTCAAACCTTCAAGTCATGTATTAGGTCAAAAGTCAATGATTGGTCATTCCCAATCAAAACCCTAATTTTGACCATTTTGCCCCTTTGATGATTTGAATATTTTCTTGAGGAATTATGATCCAAACTTCATAAAATGATGAATGTGACTTCAAAATGTTGATATTGGTCAAAAATATTGAAGTTTGAATGTCAGTTGACCATAATTGACTTTTTACCCAATATAGTTGATTTTCAATCATCTGATCAATTGACTGAGCAAAATTGTGATCCTAGACTTGAAACCTGGCATGAGTATTCTTGGAGGTCTATAATGAATCATGAAAGTCACTTGAGACATTATAAGTCCAATTGTCTTTGTGAAAAACAAAACCCTAATTTGTGGCCTCAATGCTTAGGAGATGAGTTTGTCTGATCAATTCTTGAGAATTTTTTGAGCATTGGATATCCTTTGAGAGAAATGTCTTGAGAAAAGAGACGGAAAATTTTGGGGTACAATAGCTGCCCCTGTTCAATCTTCTTAAACCTAAAGAGATAGATAAATGTGTCCTTTATTCGTAACTTGAAGGTAGAAGATGATTGACCACTAAAGTGCCTAGAAATTTGCACTCGTTTGTGCACTAAGTAGTGTTGTTGGTTGGTTATTGGGAATGGGATTAAAGATGCCATTTGGAGAGATGATGGAGAGTTTCCGGAGATGGGCTTATAGATGCCATCCAAAGATATTGTTGATAGATTTTAGACTAAATCTAAATTTGACTTCTACTTGAAAAAGCATCAGAGTAAACTTGGTGGTGATTTAAACTGAAACAACAGATGTTCTTTGCCTATTTTTAACTGGAAGAAAAAATTATAAACGAGAAGAGGTCTTTCGTTCGCATGTCTTTAACTGGAAGAATTGAATCTAAACTAGAATATGGATTTCGTTCGCCTGTCTTTAACTAGAAGAAGTAAATCTAACTAGAAGAGGTCTTTTGTTCACCTGTCTTTAACTAGAATAAGTAAATCTAACCAGAAGAAGTCTTTTGTTCATCTATCTTTAACTGGAAGAAGTAAATATAACTAGAAGAGGTCTTTTGTACGCATGTCTTTAACTGGAAGAAGTAAATCTAACCAGAAGAGGTCTTTCGTTCGCCTGTCTTTAACTGGAAGAAGAAAATCTAACCAGAAGAGGTCTTTTGTTCACCTGTCTTTAACTGGAAGAAGTAAATCTAACCAGAAGAGGTCTTTTGTTCGCCTGTCTTTAACTGGAAGAAGTAAATCTAACCAAAAGAGGTCTTTTGTTTTCCTGTCTTTAACTAGAAGAAGAAAATAAAACCAGAAGAAGCCTTTTGTTCGTTTGTCTTTAACTAGAAGAAGTAAATCTAACTAGAAGATGTCTTTTGTTCACCTGTCTTTAACTGGAAGAATTAAATCTAACCAGAAGAGGTATTTTGTTTGCCTGTCTTTAACTGAAAGAAGTAAGTCTAACCAGAAGAGGTATTTTGTTCGCCTGTCTTTAGCTGGAAGAAGTAAATCTAACCAGAAGAGGTCTTTTGTTCGCCTGTCTTTAATTGGAAGAAGTAAATCTAACCAGAATAGGTCTTTTGTTCGCCTGTCTTTAACTGGAAGACGTAAATCTAACCAGAAGAGGTCTTTCATTTGCCTGTCTTTAACTGGAATAAGTAAATCTAGCCAGAAGAGGTCTTTCGTTCGTTGATTGATTTTTTCCTGAAAAGGAAAAGGGTTAATCGTATGCGATATCATGATGTATGAAATGCATTGTGTAACGATGTTCTCAAAATAAATGAGATTGTTCTATATGCATTTCGTATGCATATGATATGATGTATGAACATGAAATGTTGTTGAAGTGTATATGTCAGGGAAAATAAGTCCCTGACTATTGTTGTGGATGAAGAGTATGTGTGTCTTCAACTTTGTCTAAAATAGTTCCACAAGGGATTCTTGTTTGCGTAAACTCTGCAAAGGATGTTGATTTTCTACCTGGGGAGTAGAGTTCAGGATCCTTGGTTGTCCGTTGTTCTACTGGGGAATTTCATTCTTATATGCCCTGACTAGGATAAAAGAGATGATTAAACTTCCAATTTGTTTGGGGAGATTAAAGTTTACTAGTATTCTAGTTTTTACAGTAACTCTCTGGGAATAGTATCAACTCTATTGTGGAAGAGGAGTAGTAGTCTGAGGAATAGACTCAAGCTGGGGAAATCATAGGTTGTTTGGGAAATAAACCTTGTTCGGGAAAATATTATGGCGACCTTACTGGGGAAATGAACTCTGCAAGGTTTTCTCTTCCAGTTTTGGAAGGCCAAACTTAGCCGGGGAAGAGAATTTCCAGGAGATATGTTAATTGGAACTCCGAAAGGAAATTGTGGAGAATGTATGAATTTACACTGTGGGGATTTATGGACAACATGAGTGTTTTCCTAGCTCCTTGAGTAAGTACTTATTCCTGTTCTCATGCGTATATTTTTTAACAGTTAATCATGTTCATATGCATATGTTCATTCAATTTTAGTCATTGGACATTTTTGCAATCAAAACAGAAAAAACAAAAAGTTTGCACTTCAAACTATACTTGTATTGATAATTTTCCTATGAACAAGCGTTTTTTTACAAAGAGACGGAAATCCTAGTAAGAGGAAGTCGTTTTGAAATGAAAATAACACAAAGTGAAGATATATATATATATATATATATATATATATATATATATATATATATATATATATATATATATATATATATATCCATGTGGAAGTGATCTCACTGGGTTCCAACTCTGCTATTGCTCCTATGTCTTCGAACATCATCCCTTGTCGTCGGAAGAAGTTGATTGAACTGATATTATACCATTTGAACTTTTGACCTTGGTGGTAAAGCTGGCTGTAGTGATCCCATGGGACATAGTCCTACGCTTTTATTCCTTAACTTTTTCCCGGACCGCTCTTTCAGGTTTTCAGTCCATCGGGATACCCTTTTTTTGTCCAAGCCGCCCTTGCGGGTTTTCAACTTGCCGGGTGTACAATCTTTTGTATATATCCCTAAATTTTTCCCGAACCCTTTTGGCTCACTGGGATGCCCTTATTTTTTCTTAGGTATGTCAACCTAGCGGGTCGATCTTATGCGGAGTATTTTTTGACTATGTCCGTGTTCACAGGGTGTAGGAAATCTTCACCGTCCATAGTGGTTAACATCATGGCACCGCCCGAGAATACTTTCTTGACAACAAATTTCCCTTCGTAGGTGGGAGTACATTTGCCCCTAGGATCACCTTGTGGTAGAATGATGCGTTTTATTACCAAGTCACCAGCCTGGTATACTCGAGGCTTGATCTTCTTGTTGAATGCCTTGATCATACGCTTTTGATACATTTGACCAATTACAGATAACAACCAGTCTCTTTTCATCAATCAAATTCAGCTGATCTAACCTATTCTGAATCCATTTGTCTTCGCCTAAGTCCGCTTATTTCATAATCCTTAAGGAAGGAATTTGAACTTCGACAGGCAGGATGGCTTCCATGCATAGACTAAAGAGAATGGGGTTGCCCCAGTTGATGTTCGAGCCGAAGTAAGGTAGCCGTGAAGAGAAAATGGTAACATCTCATGCCAGTCTTTATAGGTCACAACCATCTTTTGCACAATCTTCTTTATGTTCTTATTGGCAGCTTCCACTGCACCATTCATCTTAGGTATGTACAAAGAAGAATTGTGATGCTTAATCTTGAACTACGTGCAGAGTTCAGTGATCATGGCATTATTGAGGTCGGTACCGTTCTCAGTGATAATCCTTTCAGGGATTCCGTATCAACATATGAGGTTATTCTTGATGAATCGGGCTATAACATTCTTGGTAACTGAGGAAAATGAAGCTGCTTCGACCCATTTGACGAAGTAATCAATGGCGACGACGATGAAATAATATCCATTAGATGTAATAGGCTTGATTTCCCCGATCATGTCAATGCCCCACATTGCAAATGGCCACGGAGCAGTCATGACATTTAAAGGTATTGGAGGCACATGAACCTTATCAGCATAGATCTGGAACTTATGGTAAGTCCTCGAGTGGTGGTGACAATCAGTTTCCATAGTCGACCAATAGTAACCAGCCCTCAGAATTTTATTGGCCATAGTGTGTCCACTGGAATGAGTTCTGAATATACCTTCATGCATATCTTCCATGATCTTCTTTGCTTCCTTCTTGTCTACACAGCAGAGCAGAGTTGAATCATGGTTGCGTTTTTACAAAATCCTATTGCTTAGGAAGAATTTGGGTGAGAACCTCCGCAGGAATTTCTTGTCGTTGATTGAAGCTCCCTCAGGGTATTCTTGTGCTTCAAGGTACCTTTTCACTTCATGGTACCAAGGCTTCTCCTCATCAGTTTCAATCTCACAATAGTGTTCCGGCTCGTCAAATCTTTCAATAGTAATTCTGGGAGATTCGTTGTCCCAAATGACCTTGAACATAGATGACAAAGTTGCTAAAGAATCTGCCAACTGATTTTCTTCCCTTGGGATATGCTCAAGGGTGACCTCTTCAAAGTATGGGATTAGGGTTATCACAAGCTCTTTGTAACATATCAAATTTGGATGTTTGGTATCCCACTATCCTTTAACTTGACTGATTACCAGAGCTGAGTCTCCGTACACACTTAAGAATTTGATTCTTAGGTCAATAGCAGCCTTAAGACCTAAGATGCATGCCTCGTACTCGACCATGTTGTTGGTACAGTCAAAGTAGAGTCTGGCAGTAAAAGGTGTATAGAAACCTTCAGGAGAAATAATCACAGTGCAAATTTAGTTACCCAATGCATTGGAAGCTCCATCAAAAACCATAGTCCATCGGGATCCTTATTCAGGTCCTTCATACAGTCCAGGCTTTGCATAATCGACTATTAGCATGATATTCTCGTCTAGGAATTCGAAGTTTATGGATTGGTAGTCACAATAGCTTGATGGGCCAAATGATCTGCCAGTACACTTCCTTTGATTACTTTTTGTGTAGTGTACTGGATGTCATATTCAGTCAAAATCATTTGCCCTCTGGCTATTTGTCCAGAGAGAGCTGGTTTCTCGAAGATATACTTGATGGGATCCATCTTAGAGATCAAGAATGTAGTATGAGTCAACATATACTGTCTTAGTCGGCGAGCAGCCCATACCAAATCGCATTAAGTTTTCTCGAGCAATGAATATCTAGTTTCACAGTCGGTAAACTTTTTTCTAAGGTAGTATATTGCATGCTCTTTTCGACCAGACTCGTCATGTTGGCCTAGCACACACCCCATTGAATTCTCTAATACAATCAAGTACATAATCAGAGGTCTTCCTTCGACTGGAGGCATCAGGATTGGAGGTTCTTGCAAGTATTCCTTGATCTTGTCAAAAGCTATTTGGCAGTCGTTATTCCATCTGACTACTTAATCTTTCTTCAATAGTTTGAAGATTGGCTCACAAGTAGCAGTTAAGTGAGAGATGAATCGGGCAATATAGTTGAGTAGACCTAAGAAACCCCTGACCTCCTTCTCAGTACAGGGAGCTAGCATCTCTTGCATGGATTTTACTTTTGCAGGATTGACTTCAATACCTTTCCCACTGAAGACAAATCCTAGGAGTTTTCCATACCTCACCCCGAAGGTGCATTTGTTGGGATTTAGCCTCATCTTGTATTTTTTCAGCCTTTCAAATAGTTTGTGCAAATGATCAAGGTGTTCTTCCTCAGTTTGTGATCTTGCAATCATGTCATCACCATAGACTTCTATCTCATGATTAATCATATCATGAAATAGAACTACCATAGCCCATTGATAAGTTGCACCCGCATTCTTCAAACTGAAAGGCATGACCTTGTAACAAAAGGTTCCCCACTGTGTGATAAAAGTGGTTTTCTCCATTTCTTCAGGCGCCATTTTGATTTGGTTGTATCCGGAGAAGACATCCATGAAGGAGAATACTTTATGTTGAGCAGTGTTATCAACCAAGACATCAATATGTGGTAGTCGGAAATCGTCTTTGGGGCTTGCCATATTTAAATCCCTGTAGTCTATGCACATACAGACTTTACCGTCTTTCTTTGACACTGGGACCACATTTGCAACCCATTGGGGATATGACATCACTGCCAGGAAACCTGCATTAAATTGTTTCATTACCTCAGCCTTTATCTTCTCAGACATGTCTGTTGGCATGCGACGAACCTTTTGCTTGATCGAATGACAACCTTCTTTCATTGGTAGATAATGAACTACGATATTGGTATCAAGCCCCGACATATCTTCGTATGACTAAGAAAACACCTCAACATAGTCGTGCAACATCTGAACCAATATTCTCTTGACACTGTCTTCCAGGTTAGCGCCAATCTTGACTTCCTTCTTATCATCCTCAATACCTAAGTTTATCACTTCAACTGGTTCTTCGTGCGGTTGAATGGACCTTTCCTCTTATATCAGGATTCTGGCGAGTTCCCCAGGTATTTCACAATCTTATTCACCTTCGTCTTCGGCTTGATAGATTGGATTTTCAACGTCATACATGGCAATAGCAGAATCGTTGTCAATGAGATCCAGAGTGGATGTGGATCTGCAAATGTGTGTGTTCATGTAAGGTCACATGGCTATTTGAAAATGCAATAAATTAAAAGAAAGACAAAGAGCGTAAAATTTGAATGCAAAATAGTCCAATGTTTTTCATTAAAATGAGCATATGGCATATGAAAATGACATACCCTAAACAAATGGACCATTGTACCCCAGGAAAGGCACATGGTTTAAAGTCATTGTTTTAATGGAAATTACAGAAAATTTCTCAAAGTAATAAAACAGGAAATGGCAATTACTCCCGGCTGAAGGAGATTGAGATGAAGTCCTTGGTCTTCCAGTTGTTGAGTCCTCCATCAGTATTTGGGTAGATCTAGTCGTCCCAGTCACCGTCACTGTCAGAGTCTCCAAGAGCATTAACCTCATTGTTGATAATACAGAGAGGCGATTTCCCAACACGAGCACGCCGAACCTCTTTTTGAGCCTTGGAAGTGAAGCCCAACCCAAACTTGTATGACTTGTATGGGATATCTAGAAGTTGTCCCCAAATGGTGCAACCTCCATCTTTAACTATGCTACGAGCATATTTGAGAGAGGCTATTCTTGGTGTATCTTTAGAAGCTTTTGGAGTGATAGGAGTGGCCTTGGCAACAACAGTCATTGGAGGGACCACTTCAAAATCTTGACAAAGAGTCTCAATGAATTCTCCATCCATTTCAATATATTTGAATGAATTCAAATGACTGATCATAAACTCTTGCTCCCCACAGACGGTGACAATTTTCCCTTTGACCAGGTACATCAGCTTTTGATATAGTGTAAAGGTAACCGCACCTTCCCCATGAATCCACGGGCGTCCGAGTAGACAAGAATAAGCCAGACGGATATCCATCACATAGAATGTGAAGTTGAAGACTTGAGACCCAACCTTGATAGGGAGATCATCCTCTCCATGGACCATTCTCTTTGACACGTCAAAAGCTCTCACCACGATGTCACTAGGTTTCAATACTAAACCTTCACAGTCCAACCTACCCAGATCACCTTTTGGTAAGACATTCAGAGAGGACCCAGTATCCACTAACACATGTGCTAAAGTGGTGCCTTTACACTCAATGGAAACATGCAGAGCTTTATTGTGATTCTTCCCTACCAGGGTTAAATTTGCGTCAGAAAATTCCAAACCATTGTCAGCAGTCAAGCTTGCTACACAATTTTCAAATTGGTCAGCCGTAGTTTCTTTTGGGACATGTGCATTTTTCAGGAATTTTAACAGGGCTTGGGCATGTGCCTGGGAGAATAACAACAAAGATAGCATGGAAATTTTCGAGGGTGTCTGCCCCAACTGTTCCACTATCTTGTAGTCACTTTTTCAGATGATTTTTAAAATATCCTCCATCTCTTGGGTAGATGGGTCCTCAACTGCAATATCTTTTTTGGGCGCCTCTGTCCGGACAGGCTCAGTCATTTTTTTCTTTCCTCGAGTATCAGTAACAGGTTTAACAGTAGTAATACGAATTGGTGTAGTAGTGGTGGTCAGAGGTGAGATCTCTTCAGAGAAGATCCTTCCCGTCCTAGTAACTTTACTTGATCCAGCAATGTTTGTAACTTCAACATTCTCATTCTCGGCGATCCACAATTCTTGTTTGATACCATGGTAATACACTTCCGCCCCATGATCCCAGGGCACATCTTTATCAGAAGAGTAGGGGACTAGCCTTGGTGTGGTGATTATCAGTGGCACTATTCTTGGTCAGCAGAAATCCTAATAGGACCTTTAGAGGTGATCCTAACAGGAGTGTTTGAAATGGTAATGATGGACACGTCTTCAAACTCTTGAGATACACTTTGGGTAAAACTTTTCACAGATGGAGTTTTCTCAAATAGAATTTCATGGCTATCCATCAGGTGTTGGAAACATTTCTTCAGCCATGTACAACCATTAATTTGTGTAGCACAATGGTAACCGTCTTCAAGGCAGCCCGAAAATACTCCGACTTTCAATAAATTCTTTTTAACAGTCTTCAAAGGAGTGGTCAAATCATTGATTGAGGAAACAAAAGAGGCATCTTCAATGGCATTGACACCCTTACCATGACTAGGCATGGGTGCGGTGATCATATTTGGAGTTGGTGGAGGGTCGAATTCAATTGTTTTATTGTCGATCAAGTCTTGGATCTTGTTTTTTAACGCCCGACAATAGTCAGTGTCATGTACATGGCTATTGGAGTGCTAGGCACATTTTGCAGTTGGATTATACTTTAGAGATGAAATATTGGGATTTGGAGGGGGATCTCACAATGTTACCAAATCAGCTTTCAATAGGTGTTGCAGAGCTTGAGATAATGGCATATTGATTCTAGTAAATTGTCTTCTCTGGGCATCCAGTCTTTGTTGGTTGTTTTGTTGACGCGGTCATTCAGTTGGAGTTGGGTTGGAGATCAATACTGCCCCTACTGAATGATGACGATCATTCTTATCACGGAATCTTGATCCATACACAACATTAGTCACTTTTTTACTAATAAAGGGTTTTTTTCACAACATTAGAGGTGCATGCCATATGTATCTTCTCGCTTTTAATTCCACTTTCCAGCCTCTCACCAGTTAAGAGCAATTCAGTAAATTCGGATGATAAACTTCCAATCATCAAGTTGAAGAAAGGACCAGACAATGTTCCCATAAACATGTCTACCAATTCTCTATCAGTTAAAGGTGGTTGCACCCTACCAGCCAGGTCTCTCCATTTTTGGGCATACTCTTTGAAGCCCTCATTTGAACCCATAGTCATACCTTGCAATTGCACCCGGGTTGGTGCAAGATCAGCATTATATTAATATTGGCTGTTAAAGGCAGCAACCAAATCCTCCCAAGTATGGATATTAGTCCCTTCCAATTGGTAAAACCACTCCAACTGCGTTCCCGATAGACTCTATTGGAAAAGTGCACCCATAGTTTCCTATTGGCGGTATGCCGTTGAATCTTACGGACATAGGATCTTAGATGAAGCTTCAGACAGGAAACCTCATCATACTTGGATAACGCAGGGATCTTGAATTTGTGGTGGATGAATACCCCGGGTACCAAACCCAAGTCTCCAAAGTCTAAGCCAGGCACAACTTGGATATCTGCAGCCTTTAGTCTGTCTTGTAGTTGCTTATATTTGTCGTCGGCTGATGGGTATTGCTCATCTGAATAATCCTCGTCTTTGGAGATTTGATTTTTTCCACCTCTAGCATGCGTGCTTCTAGCATCTTCATCTTGACTCTCATCCTCCTCAGAGGAGTCCTCTTCAACTTGAACTTGTCTGGCGGGGCCTTTGAACCTCTTCCCCATGTTGATTATAACTTTCTTCTTGGTCTTTTTCTTCGTGACAAGAAGCGCCATCATTTCTTGCTGACCCTTTGCTAAGTTGAGCAGAGTCTCTTGGAATTGATAGTGTTGAGTCTGCAAGTCCTTGATGCTTTTCTCGAGATCCATCTTATACTGAAATAAACAGTAGAAAGATGAGGAAACCTGTGTCGAAAAACCTGCTTATGATATGATGCATGTTATGCGGATGCAATGTTTTCGAGGATTTTAAGGAATTTAAATTTGCTAGACAAAGAGAAGACAAACAAACATTAATTGCATTAATAAATTCAGGAATTACAAATTCCTCTTGGGCTTACAAAACAAGGAATACAAAATAAATTCTTAAAACAAAAGACTCAAGTCTCCCATGAACGCATCCTCTTTGGTGCAATGTAGGCATTCAGGCTTCGCTCCTCGTGAAGTTGCCTTGTGAGCTCCAACACTTTATTCTAGCTTTCATAAAATCGAGCTTGAAAGGTGTCTCGTTCCCCCTTGAGTTGAATCCTCGATCTCTACAATTCCTTGAAGTCGGTAGGCATGTCAGGATGGAGAATGGTATAAGGAGTGTCTCCCTCAGCAACGGGCTCCATAATCACGGGTAGGATGGCCGGATATGGCATCATGAGACTTTGAGTAGGAGTTCGTACCCATTTGAGGTAAGGCTCAAAAGGGATGGAATTTTTATGCCCCAAAGTCTTGCTATCAACCTTATTTACCATGCCCCAAGCTCTCACAAACCTTTGACGATAACCTTGGACATCGTGTAAAATCAAGCTTCTCAAATGCACTTTTGTTTTGATGAAGACAAACCATTTTGACAAGAAGGCAAATATTATTGATCAAGCTAAAAGCATCCTTGGATAAAGTCTTTGGTTCAAGCACTTAGAAAATTTCAAGGTATAATGATAATACTTACTTTGAACTTAAGACATAGATGCTCAATGGTCAAAAGAAATAATTTATCTTGTCCAAACTTTTTCTCAAGTTTTCTAAGCAAAAAACTCAATTTTTAATTATGTGCCATCGATTTTCATATTGGTGCAATTGATTACATGCTTCACATTTTCAAAATGTTAGCTACTGTTTCTAAGTGCAATCGATTTACATGTTTGTGCAATCGATTGCTCTCAATTAATTTTTGCTACTGACTTCAAGTGTAACCGATTTACACACTTGTGCAATCGATTGCTCACTCAAAATATTTGAAATTTTTAGCTGTTGAAACCCCGTGCAATCGATTTACACAAGGGTGCAATCGATTGCATGCTGAATGATTTTGAAAAACAGTAGCTTTACTCATGCCTGTTCATAACACCATTTCATGGAAACCTTTCACTTAATCTTGGCAATTGTTCATGATTCATTTGCAGAATTATATGCTGTTTCAAAAGGGTGCTATGAACATATAAATACTCATTTTAAAAATAATTTTAAGTACCTCTTCCAATTATATTTTCTGAATTTTCAAAAAATCAAACTCAAGCTTTTATACACTTTCATACACAAGTTTTCTGCACACTTTCACATATTGTCAACTAGAAAACTTTGAGCATTATATATCTTGAGTCATTGTATACTATTTTTATTGGAAGAGAAGATAAATTCATTGATAAAATCACTCAAAGTGATCATTGCTACACAAACTCACTCAAATCAAATATTGCTATACTTGCTTATTTTTCAGGATTGTTTAAAATAAGTTCAAGTGATTTTCAAATCTTGTTTTTCCAGGATTGTTCTCATTGTTGCCACTATAAGGAAATCTCTTTCATGTTGAAAGGGGACTGGAGTACTCTCGGACTGTGAGGGGAACCAGGATATATCGCTTGTGTGTCTTTATTTTTCTTCACTTTACACTTTCATAAATTCACCATAAACCAGAAAATTAATATACATCATCACTAAAACCAGAAAAATTTTAAAGTACCTAATTAACCCCCCCCTATTAGGCGCACTTCGTACTTACAATTGGTATCAGAGCAGGTTATAGGTAACCTGTTCCTAAAAGATCCAGAATGGCTTCCGCAAACCAAAATCTCGTTTTCAGAGATGGTGGTAGTAACAACAAGCCTCCTCTATTTTGTGGTGAATATTTTGACTTCTGGAAAATATGCATGAAGGAACATCTAGAAGCACGAGGAGAATAAATATGTGATGCCGTCGAGAATGGTCCATTTATTCCTATAACGATGATCAATGATGCTGGCTCATCAAATCCTAAAACTACATGGGATGAAGATTAGAAGAAAAAGGTCCTCTTTGATAAAAAGGCAATCAATCTTCTTCAAGGTGCACTTAGCATGGATGAATTTTTCCGTGTCTCGGCATGCAAGATGGTGAAAGAATATATGGGATACCTTGGTAGAAACTCATGAAGGAACTGTTGAAGTTAAAAGATCAAGACTAAATACTTTGAGTCAAGAATACGAGCTATTTCGAATACAGCCCAGAGAAACCATCCTTGACTTGCAAAAGAGATTCGTGCACTTGATAAATCATCTAAGTGATCTTGGTAAGACTTTGACGAAGGATGAACTAAATCTGAAAGTACTTAGATCCTTAACTAGGGAATGGCAACCAAAGGTAACAACAATTTCTGAAAATAGAAGTCTTTCTTCAATGACTTCCACAACGTTGTTTGGAAAACTTCAAGAATATGAAACGGAAATCCAAGAATATTGCCTTAATGATTGATTCCAATGAAGTTGAAAAGGAAGACAATTCGGAAGAAGATGAAAATTTCATGCTTCTTGTTAAAAGGCTTGGTAAGTTCTTTGGTAGAAATGACAAATCATTTTCTCATGCAAAAAGGAAGAAATAATTTAAGAAAAGGGAAGATTCCACATCAACACAAGAAGTCATATATTATGAATATGGTAAGAAAGGTCATATAAAGCCGGATTGTTCGAAACTCTCCAAGAAAGGTGGCTACAAAGGCAAAAAGGAACTCAAGAACAAAAAGGCCTATGTTGCATGGGAGGATAATGAAATAAGTTCTTCATTCGATTCTGATAGTGATGAAAGTGCAAATCTAGGATTGATGGCTTCATACCATTTAGATAATGAAGATGATGAGGTTAGTAATGAATTTTCTCTTTTGGATAGTGATGCACAAGGTGCTATAGATGAATTACTAAATGAATGTAAAATTCTGTATAAAACTATTTCATCTCAAAAGAAACAAATTTCATCTTTAGAAGAAAAATGTGAAACTATGGAAAAAGATTTCAAAGAAGAAAAACAAAAATTAAGTGATGAACAAAAATAGAATTTTGTATGCAAAAATTGTGAATCACTCTCTTTCCAAATTGTCAAATTAAAAAGAGTTATTGAAAGATATGAAAAAGGTCAAATTGGACTGGAAGGTGTTCTTAGCCAACAAATATATTCCAATCATAAAAGTGGACTTGGATATTCAATGTTTTCAAAACCAAGTTCTAATAAAACTATCTTTGTTAAGGCTAGTGATCAATCATCCAAAGAGAAAGTTAACAAACCTAAAGTGGTTCATCATTATCCTAAAAAGAAAACATTTCCTAAGAAGAAATCTTATCCTTCTAGATATAGAAGTAACTTTGAACCTACTTGTTTTTATTTTGGTATTAAAGGCCATACACCTAATGCTTGCTATGTTAGAAACATTAGTGTGGCAAGTGGGCATCATGTGTGGGTAAAGAAAGGTACTAATTATGAAGGACCCAAAGCAACTTGGGTACCTAACAAAACCTAATTTGTTTTGTAGGTATGTTTAAAGACCACATGCAATCTTTGGTATCTTGATAGTGGTTGTTCAAAGCATATGACGGGAGACATAAACCAATTTTCAAATCTAGTACTAAAGGCCAAGGGTTTTATCACTTATGGAGATAATAATAAGGGAAGAATTCTTGGCAAAGGCAAATTTGGTGCTCCACCTTTCACATCCATTGAAGATGTTCTTTATGTTGAAGGACTAAAGCACAATCTTCTTAGTATTAGCCAACTTTGTGACAAAGGCTTCAAGATCAAGTTCACCAAAGATGAATTCTTAATAGAAGACGAAGTCACACATGAGGTTATACTTAAAGGTAAAAGAATTAATAATATATTCATGATTTCCATTGATGATCCATATTTGAAGGTAAAATGTCTCATGGCGAACAACGATGATTCATGGCTTTGTCACAAAAGAATTGGTCATATTCATATGGAACACTTGAATAAAATAATCAAGCATGATCTTGTCATTGGGTTGCCTAAGAGAAATTTTTTCAAAGATAGACTTTGTGATTCTTGTCAAAAAGGGAAACAAACAAAATCAACTTGCTGATATCTTCACTAAGCCTTTGGCAAGAGAACCGTTTTACAAGATTAGACGAGAACTTGGCATTCTGGATGAACACGACGTATAAGGTGCTTTCCATCCTTTTTATGCTTTCACATACTTGCTTTAACTTTGTTATATGTGAATATATATGTTAAGTGGTGTTTAAATTTAAGAAAAATATGTTTTTGGTCATTTGTGGTTGATGCAAATCGATTGCACAATAGTGTAAATTGATTGCTCACTGTATATTTTATTTTTTAACCTTTCTGTTTTTAGTGCAAATCTATTGCACCATAATGAAAATCGATTGCACTCTGTGCATTTTAGTTTTCTTTTGATTCTGTTTTGTGTGCAAATCGATTGCATCTGTGTGAAAATCGATTGCACCTACTGTAACATGCTTTTATGACAGGAATATTTGTTGGTCAGAATTCCTCTCTCTCTCTCTCTCTCTCATATTCCCAAGCTCACCTCTATTATTGAAAAGTCAATTAAATGTCATTACATATAATACAACCCACTCATTTCTATTTACTCACAAATTCTATCCAATTTCAGCTCATCAAACACCTTCCTCTCAAAACCTAAAACCTCAAAAACTACCAAACCCTAAATTCATAAAAACAACTTCCTCATGGCATCCAGACAAAAACGAAAGGTGTCAGCTATAGAGAAAGGAAAGAAGAAAGTTGCTTCATCTTCTACAAAAAAGCCATTAATCTCAACTCTCACTGAAGATCAAGAAGCAAGATTTAAAAAGGATTTTCAAAGGAAGATAGTGTCCACTCCAAAATATGGTATGCTATCATCTTTCCCTCAGGAATGCTTTACTTTTCAAAATGATTTGACTGCATATGGATTTGAACCACTAATTTCATCACTTGGTCCATACTACCCGGATCTAGTAAGGGTATTCTTCAGTAATTTGACTCCTCATAAAGGCAAGATGGTCACATATGTGTTGGGTACAAGAATCTCTCTAACCCCTAAAATTGTTGGTGAGATTCTACAAATCCCTTATACTGGGAGCTCTTTGTACGATCCTGAAGACGAAGCATGGGATGATTACAAGAAAAAATAATTTTATTACAGCATTGGCTGATTGAGCGAAGCTGAATTCCATGTTAAACGAATTCACAGTCTAGGAGGAGTCATTCCATCTAGAGACTCATGGAGTGCAGGTAACTTTTTTATAGAAGATAGACTATTTCATTATTTCATGGTCTATATTATGTTTCCGCTGGCTGGAAACCACTACACCGTGACTGATTTGGAAATGCAACTGATCTACACAAGGAAGAGAGGTATAAGCGTTAATTGGGCAAGGCTCATAATGGTTCATATGCTAAGGGTTGATGCAAAGTCAAAATTTCTACCATATGCTTACTTTATTAGATTAATTATGGAAGAATTTGGAGTTGATTTTACTGGTTTTGAAAGAGTTGATATGGATCCAAATGTTCACAAGATCTCCATAAAAAATGTTGACTCGAGAATGGGAGTTCACTATAATCCAGAAACAAAAATAATCACATACATTGGTGAAGATGTGATTGGTGAAGAAGGAAACAATCAAGAGGAAGAAGGCGGTGAAGATGTACCTCCTCCACTTGCTGCTCCCTATGGTCCAAGTAATCAAGATCTTATGGATTTTATGTCTCAATAATTTGCTTCCATGAATACCAACATCAACAACCAGTGGAATACCATCAATGACTACACGACTTCTCGGATTAATGATTTTCGCTCGGATGTGAGCCAACAATTTTCCTACCTTTACTCTCACCTTCACATACCTCCATATGACCCTAATAATCCTGCTACACCTCGACCACATTTCATAGAACCTCCTCTACAACAACAATTCCCCAATCAAGGACCTTGTTACTATAACAACCGTGACATGAATCAACCATAAAATTATGTCCAACTTTGTTAATTCTACTGTTTTTCTTTTATGTCCTTGTTATATTGTGCTACGTTTTGTTTGTTGTTGTTCAGATTTCTTTGTAATTGTTATTTTACATTGACTATGTCTATGACTATTTTTTATGCATGATTGATTAAGTTTTTTCAATATTGTTTTATTATAATCCATTTTTATTGCATATTTCCCTTCTTTTTGATAATGTCAAATGGGGAGAAGGATGTGGCACTTTATGCTTGTATATTTTGTCTTGAATTTCTAAGGTAATCTTTAACCAAGATGAACAAATTCAAAGGATTCCAACCTTCTCATACAAAGGGGGAGTTATGCATCTTAGGGGGAGAAGTTTCTTTCAAGAAATTACAATGCATCAAGCAAGATCGTTTGTCATCATCAAAAAGGGGGAGAATGTAAAATCAAGCTTCTCAAATGCACTTTTGTTTTGATGAAGATAAACCATTTTGACAAGAAGGAAAAGATTATTAATCAAGCTAAAATAATATTTGGATAAAGTCTTTGGTTCAAGCACTTAGCAAATTTCAAGGTATAATGATAATACTTACTTTGAACTTAAGACATAGATGCTCAATGGTCAAAACAAATATTTTATCTCGTCCAAACTTTTTCTTAAGTTTTCTAAGAAAAAAAATCAATTTTTTACTTATGTGCAATCGATTTGCATATTGGTGCAATCGATTACATGCTTCATATTTTCAAAATCTTAGCTACTGTTTCTAAGTGCAATCGATTTACATGTTTGTGCAATCGATTTCTCTCAATCAATTTTTGCTACTGACTTCAAGTGCAATCGATTTACACACTTGTGCAATCGATTGCTCACTCAAAATATTTGAAATTTTTAGCTGTTGAAACCCCGTGCAATCGATTTACACAAGGGTGCAATCGATTGCATGCTGAACGATTTTGAAAAACATCAACTTTACTCATGCCTGTTCATAACACCATTTCATTGAAACCTTTCACTTAATCTTGGCAATTATTCATGATTCATTTGCAGAATTATATGCTATATCAAAAGGGTGCTACAAACATATAAATACTAATTTTCAAAATCATTTTAAGTACATCTTCCAATCATATTTTCTGAATTTTCAAAAAATCAAACTCGAGCTTTTATACACTTTCATACACAAGTTTTCTGCACACTTTCACATACTGTCAACCAGAAAACTTTGAGCATTATATATCTTGAGTCATTGTATACTATTGTTATTGGAAGAGAATATCAATTCATTGATAAAATCACTTAAAGTAATCATTGCTACACAAACTCACTCAAATCAAACATTTCTATACTTGCTTATTTTTCAGGATTGTTGAAAATAAGTTCAAGTGATTTTGAAATCTTGTTTTTCTAGGATTGTTGGATACAAGTAAAGTCACTTTGAGTGGATTGTTCTCATTGTTGATATAGTGAAAAATCCAAGAGGATTGTTCTTGGTCCAAGAGGATTGTTCTTGGTTTTGGTAGTTCTTGTTTAAGGTTGCCACTATAAGGAAATCTCTTTCATGTTGAAAGGGGACTAGAGTACTCTCGGACTGTGAGGGGAACCAGGATATATCGCTTGTGTCTCCTTATTTTTCTGCACTTTACTCTTTCATAAACTCACCATAAACCAAAAAAATAATATCCATCATCACTAAAATCATAAAAATTTTAAAGTACCTAATTCACCCCCTCTTAGGCACACTTCGTACTTACAATTGGTATCAGAGCAGGTTATAGATAACCTGTTCCTAAAAGATCCAGAATAGCTTCCGCAAATCAAAATCCCGTTTTCAGAGATGGTGGTAGTAACAACAAGCCTCCTATATTTTGTAGTGAATATTTTAACTTCTGGAAAGTACGCATGAAGGCACATCTAGAAGCACAAGGAGAAGAAATATGGGATACTGTCGAGAATGGTCCATTTATTCCTATATTGGTGATCAATGGTGCTGGCTCATCAAAGCCTAAAACTGCATGGTATGAAGATGATAAGAAAAAGGTCCTCTATGATAAAAAGGCAATCAATCTTCTTCAAGGTGCACTTAGCATGGATGAATTGTTTCGTGTCTCAGCATGCAAAACGGCGAAAGAAATATGGGATACCTTGGTACAAACTCATGAAGGAACTATTGAAGTTAAAAGATCAAGACTAAATACTTTGAGTCAAGAATATGAGCTATTTCGAATGCAGCCCAGAGAAACCATCCTTGACTTGCAAAAGAGATTCGTGCACTTGAAAAATCATCTAAGTGCTCTTGGTAAGACTTTGATGAATGATGAACTAAATCTGAAAGTACTTAGATCCTTAACTAGGGAATGGCAACCAAAGGTAACGACAATTTCGGAAAAGAAAAGTCTTTCTTCAATGAATTTCGCAACATTGTTTGGAAAACTTCAAGAGTATGAAACGGAACTCGGAAGACTTGAAAAGCATGAAAATCAAGAGAAGAAATCCAAGAATATTGCCTTAAAGATTGATTCCAAGAAAGTTGAAAAGGAAGACAATCCGGAAGAAGATGAAAATTTCATGCTTCTTGTTAAAAGGCTTGGTAAGTTCTTTGGTAGAAATGCCAAATCATTTTTCTCATGAAAAAAGGAAGAAACAATTTAAGAAAAGGGAAGCTTACACATCAACACAAGAAGTCACATGTTATGAATGTGGTAAGCAAGGTCATATAAAGCCGGATTGTCAAAAACTCTCCAAGAAAGGTGGCTACAAAGGCCAAAAGGAACTCAAGAACAAAAAGGCCTATGTTTCATGGGAGGGTAATGAAATAAGTTCTTCATCCGATTCCGATAGTGATGAAAGTTAAAATCTAGCATTGATGGCCTCACACAATTCCGATAATGAAGATGATGACGTTACTAATGAATTTTCTCTTTTTGATAGTGATGCACAAGGTGCTATAGGTGAACTACTAAATGAATGCAAAATTCTGTATAAAACTATTTCATCTCAAAATAAACAAATTTCATCTTTAGAAGAAAAATGTGAAACTATGGAAAAATATTTCAAAGAAGAAAAACAAAAATTAAGTGATGAACAAAAACATAATTTTGTATGCAAAAATTGTGAATCACTCTCTTTCCAAATTGTCTAATTAAAAAGAGTTATTGAAAGATATGAAAAAGGTCAAATTGGACTGGAAGGTGTTCTTAGCCAACAAATATATTCCAATGATAAAAGTGGACTTGGATATTCAAAGTTTTTAAAACCAAGTTCTAATAAAACTATCTTTGTTAAGGCTAGTAATCAATCATCCAAAGAGAAAGTGAACAAACCTAAAGTGGTTCATCATTATCCTAAAAAAAACATTTCCTAATAAGAAATCTTATCCTTCATGATATAAAAGTAACTTTGAACCTACTTGTTTTTATTGTGGTATTAAAGGCCATACACCTAATGCTTGCTATGTTAGAAACTTTAGTGTGGCAAGTGAGAATTATGTGTGGGTAAAGAAAGATACTAATTATGAAGGACCCAAAGAAACTTGGTTATCTAACAAAACCTAATTTGTTTTGTAGGAATGCTTGAATATCACATGCAATCTTTGGTATCTTGATAGTGGTTGTTTAAAGCATATGACGGGAGACATAAACCAATTTTCAAATCTAGTACTAAAGTACAAGGTTTTTGTCACTTATGGAGACAATAATAAGGGAATAATTCTTGGCAAAGGAAAAGTTGGTTCTCCACCTTTCACATCCATTGAAGATGTTCTTTATGTTGAAGGACTAAAGCACAATCTCCTTAATATTATCCAACTTTGTGACAAAGGCTTCAAGATCAAGTTCACCAAAGATGAATGCTTGATAGAAGACGAAGTCACACATGAGGTTATACTTAAAGGTAAAATAATTTATAATATATTCATGATTTCCCTTGATGATCCATCTTTGAAGGTAAAATGTCTCATGGCGAACAACGGTGATTCATGGCTTTGCCACAAAAGAATTGCTCATATTCATATGGAACACTTGAATAAATTAATCAAGCATGATCTTGTCATTGGGTTTCCTAAGAGAAATTTTGTCAAAGATAGACTTTGTGATGCTTGTAAAAAAGGGAAACAAACAAAATCAACTTTCCGATATCTTCACTAAACCTTTGGCAAGAGAACCGTTTTACAAGATTCGACGAGAACTTGGCATTCTTGATGAACCCGACGTATAAGGTGCTTTCTATCCTTTTTATGCTTTCACATACTTGCTTTAACTTTGTTATATGTGAATATATATGTTAAGTGGTGTTTAAATTTAAGAAAAATATGTTTTTGGTCATTTTTGGTTGATGCAAATCGATTGCACAATAGTGTAAATCGATTGCTCACTGTATGTTTTATTTTCTGATCTTTCTGTTTTTAGTGCAAATCGATTGCACCATAGTGCAAATCGATTTCACTCTGTGCGTTTCAGTTTTCTTTTGATTCTGTTTTGTGTACAAATCGATTGCATCTGTATGCAAATCGATTGAACCTACTTTAACATGCTTTTATGACAGGAATATTTGTTGGTCAAAATTCCTCTCTCTCTCATATTCCCAAGCTTACCTCTATTATTGAAAATTCAATTATATGTCATTACATATAATATAACCCACTCATTTCTATTTACTCACAAATCCTATCCAATTTAAGCTCATCAAACATCTTCCTCTCAAAATCTAAAACCCAAAAACTACCAAACCCTAAATTCAGAAAAACACCTTCCTCATGGCATCCAGACAAAAACGAAAGGTGTCAGCTACAAAGAAAGGAAAGAAGAAAGTTGCTTTATCTTCTACAGAAAATCCATTAATCTCAACTCTCAGTGAAGATCAAGAAGCACGATTTAAATAGGATTTTCAAAGAAAGATAGTGTCCACTCTAAATATGGTATGCTATCATCTTTCCCTCAGGAATACTTTACTTTTCAGAATGATTTGACTGCATATGGATTTGAACCACTGATTTCATCATTTAGTCCATACTACCCAGATCTAGTAAGATTATTCTTCAGTAATTTGATTCGTCATAAAGGCAAGATGGTCACATATGTGTTGGGTACAAGAATCTCTCTAATCCCTAAAATTGTTGGTGAGATTCTACATATCCCTTATACTAGGAGCTCTTTGTACGATATTAAAGATGAAGCATGGGATGATTACAAGAAAAAAGAATTTTATTACAGCATTGGCAGATTGAGCAAAGTTGAATTTCGTGCTAAACGAATTCACAGTCTAGGAGGAGTCATTACATCTAGAGACTCATGGAGTGCAAGTAACTTTTTTATAGACGATATACTATTTCATTATTTCATGGTCTATATTATGTTTCTGCGGGCTGGAAACCACTGCACCGTGACTGATTTGGAAATGCAACTGATGTACGCAAGAAAGAGAGGTATAAACGTTAGTTGGGAAAGGCTCATAATGGTTCAAATGCTAAGGGTTGATGCAAAGTTAAAATTTGTACCATATGATTACTTTATTACATTAAATCCGAAAGAATTTGGAGTTGATTTTACTGGTTTTGAAAGAGTTGATATGGATCCAAATGTTCATAAGATCTCTATAAAACATGTTGACTCGAGAATAGGAGTTCACTATAATCCGGAAACAAAAACAATCACATACGTTGGTGAAGATGTGATTGGTGAAGAAGGAAACAATGAAGAGGAAGAAGGCGGTCCTCCACCTACTGCTCCCTCTGGTCCAAGTAATCAAAATCTTATGGATTTTACGTCTCAACAATTTGCTTCCATTAACACCAACATCAACAACCAGCGGAATACCATCAATGACTCCACAACTTCTCGGATTAATGATTTTCGCTCGGATGTGAACCAACAATTTTCCTACCTTTACTCTCACCTTCACATACCTCCATATGACCCTAATAATCATGTTGTACCTCCACCACATTACACAGAACCTCCTCTACAACAACAATTCCCCAATCAAGGACCCTGTTACTAAAACAACTGTGATATGAATCAACCATAAAATTCTGTCCAACTTTGTTATTTCTACTGTTTTTTGTTATGTCCTTGTTACGCTATGCTACATTTTATTTGTTATTGTTCATATTTCTTTGTAATTGTTATTTTACTATGACTATTGTGATCGGTGGATCTGGAACTGACTGTTTAACGCTGGTTCGCGAAATGTCGCGGAAGCAAGAGTCGCCACCGTCTTTTATTTTCTCCAAATGGAAAGGACAAAAGCACAGAAAAATTCTTTAAAGAGATTGCTCTCGGTTCGGGAGGTAGATTATAGAAAGGGAAGGTGTTAGCACCCTTTCTATCCATGGTTATCCATGGGCTCTTAGATACTTGCTCATTGTGTTTTCAAAAATGGTTTGTTTGCTTTTCAACTGTGGGTTTTTAAAAAGTTTCTTTGAAAATTTCAGTTCGACTCTTGTATCAGTCCTCAAGAGTGTTTGAAAAATTGCTTTTGAAAGCTTTTTGAAAAGGTGTCGGTGTGAAAAATATTTTTGAATTGTTTTGAAATTAGAGCAAGTATCTACGAGAACCTACCTACCCTAAGGAATTCGTCTGTGTAAATGTCCTTTAAAGTAGTGCCATCCCACCATTGAGAGGTAGGTAGCACCACCGTTGGAGGTGTTCGGGTCAATTCGAAGGTTCGGGACATGGTGATCACCAGAGCAATGGGAAGACACCTTAGAAGCTACCCTCATGCCAGGTTCCCGGATCATGAGGACTTACTAAGACATCCTCTACTCGACGATCACCTTTCGAAGGCAAGGCAACAGTGAGGCGTACCCTAGGGGTGGTGTGTGCGATTTGTGTGTCTTTTCAGATATTTTTGTCTTGTCATGTTTATTGGTGTTCTACGCTTGTTTTTATTTTGTCCATACATTCTTTCATGTCTTTTGTTAACAGTTAAAATATTTGCGGGAAAGTAAAGATCTAAAGCTATTACAAAAGGCGCGGGTCCACATCGCCAAAATTAACCAGGACCCGATTTGACAGAAAAATAAAGAAATTAAAAGTGCGAGAAGTAATTAAAATGTTACAAGGCCTTGGGAGAGATACATAAATATTTAAGCGAAATAAAAGAAATATGCGAATTAATAATTAAATCGAAACGAGGGCGTTGGACCCTTTTGCAAAATTAAATTACATGATGAAATTAATTAATTAATTAAGGCTAAAAGAAAGAAAGGACTTGTTTTTGGTGTTTTTAGTATTTTGGGATTTAATAGAAAATGAATTAATTGAAATTAAATACTAACCCTAATTCTATTTTATTTTAATTTATTTAAGAAAATATTGAACCTTGACCTAATATTTAACCTAATTTTTATATACAATTTTAATTATGAAAATAAATAAAATAAATAAAATAAATAATATTATTTATGAAAGAAAAATAAAAAGGATGAAAAATTATTAATTAAACCTATTTCTACATTTTTTAGATTTTTGTTAAAAGAATTAAAATTACAACCTAATTTAAAACTAAATAATTACATGCAAATTATTTACAAGAAATATTAAAATATAAAAATATTTATTGTTTTTTCCTTTTCTGATTTTTTTTATGATATTTTGTATTTATGAAAATAATAAAAACTAATTAAAATAAACAATAATAAGAAGAAGTAGAAATAATAAAAAGAATAAAAAAAGTAAAAAAAAAACTATGCAAACCTAGGTGGTTCAGACCCAAACCAGGAGGTATCTTTAGAAATTTTAGGCCCATCAAGACATTGGTCCGTTTGACTTTGGCAATTAGCATGTGATGCATTGACTGGGATTTATCATGTGCTTTGGATCTGGGCCTTTGATTGAGTTCACTCGGACGCGTGTACGCTTGGTTGTGAGAGTGCATCATGGTCTTCAACGTAGGCGCTGCATGTGAACGTTAATGGAAAAATAATATTGAGAGGGGGTGAGGACCTGGGGCTCGAACCCAGGTCCTGAAGGTTATCCATTCGCTTCTTAGCCAGCTGCGCCACTGAATCATTTTGTTAAATAAATAAACAACAAACAATATAATATGAAACAACGCGTTAATGGATTTTGCGCGCAAAAATTCAAATGCACCAGTCAAGCCTCGCCACCTAATCATCTTCCTCGTTTGGTTTTATTTTTCTGAAATATACAAACAAAGAGCAACGGTTTTCAAACGTTGCTAAAAGTACCATATGAAAAAATAGCGAATAGGCCATAAGGCCCCATAAATTGATCGCGAGTACTGGCTTCTATTCGTCCAAACGCGTTGAATCTAATGGTACGGGTCTTGAAGGCCAATTTTTCTTAGTTTCAAAAGCCCTATTTCCAGGTCCTGTAAACCCTAAGAATTGACAATGGCGAAATCGTGTATACAACTCAAAAACACAATTAAATACATGGGTTAGCTTCAGAATCAAATGACCAACATGAATCAATAATTAAATTTCACAAAGAATGCATGGAATAGGATGTACGATTATGAAATTTATTTGAAACAGGTGGACTCCATTATACCAATTCCTGAGGTTTTGATGGATGTTCTTGATTGGAAAATGTTCAATGATGCTTGAGCAAGCTATTGAAACAAAAATTATGCCTTGAATCAACCTGCAAGTTAGTTTTCAGAATTGAGTTTTTAGAGAAAAATTTCAAGTTTGATTTCCAGGTTTTTGAGCAGCTGCGTGTGTGTGATCATTAGGGTTGTGTTCCTGGCTTATGTATGAATCAATTAGGTTAAGAAAAACAAATCAAATCCCTTGCAATGATGGTTTTGAAGATTTGATTTTCAAGCATTATTTTCCAAATATTTCCATGTGCTTTTTGATACCAATCAACTCCAATCTCTCCAAATCTTTCTATATTGGGATATGCACAAATTATTGAGAACAAAACATGTACAAAAAGATTTGTTAGGTTAAGTTAAATATTTTTCCCATATTTAATTGATTTAAGTGAATTATTATAAATAAAAATTCAAATAAATAAATAAAAAATGAAAAAATACTTCCCTTTGGGCCAAGTGGTCGTGCACATGCCATGGATGATGAATTATGGAAGAAAAATGGGCCCATTAGCAATTTTAGGTCATTTGAATCAATGTTGACTTTTCAAAATATCCAAAAATTTCCCAACTTCCACAAGGCATAACTTGCTCCATTTTTAAGCTTTTCTCATGTTCTTGGACATTTTGGAAAGTTCTTTGAGTCCTCTAACCAATGTCTTTGGTCCCATGTCATTTTGATTTACCAATCTCAAGTTATGGCCTTTGACTTAAAGTCCCTTTTTGTTGACTTTTGAAAATGACCTATAATGTTGAAATTGATAACTTTTTGTGAGAGCATTTCTTGGACTTGAAATATGAAGATGAGTTGTAGGAAATGTCTTTCTCTTCAAAATGAGCTTTGGATGGAATTTTTCTGATAATCCATGTGAAAGTTATGCCCTAGTCAATTGATAGTTGACTTTTTCAACTGTCCAAATAAGGAAACTTTTGCATCTTGATGATTTTTGAGCCAAACTTTGAGAATCATGATCAAGCATTGATCAAATGATGTTTGTGGCTTCAAAATGATATGTTGACCAAAAATTTGAACTTTTGACTGCCAAATGACCATTTTGCCCCTACAGTTGACTGTAGTGCAATTAGGGTTTTGACTGTGCAATTTTGTGCTGAATGTCTTGAAACTTGATATGAGGATGCTTGACCATATTTGTAGGCATATGAGACTTGATTGGGCCCTTGAAAACTTCATTTTCTTGATCAAAACACAAACCCTAATTTTGACTGCTTAGGAGGCTCTTGCACTGTGCAACCCTTGGGGAATTTTGAGACTTGATTTGGCAATTTCTTGAAGAATATGGGAGGGCAAATTTTGGGGTACAACAGTTGCCCCTGTTCAATCTTCTTAGACCTGAGGATGCAGATTGGCTGACGTGCCTTTCGTAATCCGAGGGTAGAAGATGATTGAACACTAGAGTGCCCAGAAATTTGCGCTCTCATAGTAGCAGTGTGATGGAAATGGGCTTATAGATGCCATTTGGAGATTGATGGGGGATGATGGGCTTATAGATGCCATATGGACGTTGATCGCATAAGAGATTCCTTAGCGAGAACTTGCGTACCTGCAAAACAGAAAAATGAGTACCTGACATGTTGCAGGAGTCGGTTTTCAGATGCTTGGTATAGATATGTCCTGACTGGTTACAGGAGCTGAGTCTGGAGCTTCAAACGGTGATGAATGAACCAGGGATGGTTACTACCTTAGCGTGAACGGTAAGAGAACCTTGGGTGACTTTAACTTCAACTACGCTCGTTGAGAAAATCTTGGTGGGAATTACC
Source organism: Vicia faba (assembly GCA_948472305.1). Classification (NCBI taxonomy): domain Eukaryota; kingdom Viridiplantae; phylum Streptophyta; class Magnoliopsida; order Fabales; family Fabaceae; genus Vicia; species Vicia faba. The sequence continues at coordinate 987,990,036 of OX451735.1, read as the reverse complement.
ATCTTCGCAGTATCGGGAAGAGAACCATAGGAAATTATAATCTGAAAGGGAATTACATCTCACGCACCGTCGGGGAGAGAACCATAGGAAATTATAATCTGAAAAGGAATTATCACCTCACTCACCGTCGGAGAGGGAACCATATGAAAAGGAATTATTACCTCACTCACCGTCGGAGAGGGAACCATCTGAAAAGGAATTATCACCTCACTCACCGTCGGAGAGGGAACCATCTGAAAAGGAATTATTACCTCACTCACCGTCGGAGAGGGAACCATCTGAAAAGGAATTATCACCTCACTCACCGTCGGAGAGGGAACCGTAGGGAATTATAATCTCAAGGAAAAACCCTAAAATGGAAATCTCATGCACCGTCGGAGAGAGAACCAATAGGACATTATAATCTCAAGGAAAAACCCTAAAATGGAAATCTCATGCACCGTCGGAGAGAGAACCAATAGGAAATTATAATCTGATAACTTCTACTGAGTCTTTATCAGAAAAATCTGTTGGGAGTCGATTTGGCTGGACTAGAGAAGGCCTTGGACTGGATAAGAAATCTTTAGAGTCGATTAACTGAACCGGTCTAGGTCTTGAAATATGACTGAGAATTTAGCTGAATCTTTCCTGAAAGGTAAAGGTCAGTCATATGCAATGGATAATATGGATCAAGCAATGATGTCCTCAACATGAATGAGATTTGTATGATATGATGCGTCAATGCATGCTATAATGATGTATGTGATGTTTTATGTATGCTTTCGTCTAGGAAAGTAAATCCTTGACGGGTGCCGGGAAGTCACTCCTGGGCTGATGTTGAAAAATAAGCTTTATTGCTTCCGCTGGGGATGATAGCTGCAAGAATACCGGTAGGAGAAGATGACTCCGTTGAGGAATAAACTTGGCAAATGGAAGATTCTGCGGGGAGAAAAGTACTCTAGCGACCATGCTGGGGAGTGATACTCTGTGGGGAGAGAGATACTTTGCTGGAGTTGTTAGTAGTAATTTGCTGGGGATATCCTTGCTGTACTGGAAGTGTTGATAGACTTCGCTGGGGTAAGAAGACTCTGTCGACGACGATCTTTCCATGGCTTTTGGCTGAGGATAACCCAGTTATATCCGGTTAAGGAAATAACTCTTTAAATAAAGCCGGGCGACGCGTTCGTGCTCTGCGAAGGATAAGCTTCCAGAATCTACTGGGGATAAGCTTACTGCTTGGGGAGATGGACTCCAATTTTCCTGGGGAATTAGATTGGGCTCTCCTGGGGAGATTTTGGACTGTAATTTTGTAAGTTGAAAGAGGGAACCTATGTAGGGTTTCCTGCTGATGAGCTTATGTAAAACCGCATCTGAAATAGAGAAGGAACCTGTGTAGGGTTACTTTGATGATGAGTTCGTGTAAAACTTCGTTTTTGGAAAGGGAGAACTTGTGTAGGGTTTCTGGGTGACGAGTCCATGTAAAACTGCATCTTGAAGAGAGGGAACCGGTGTAGGGTTGCTTGATGTCGAGTTCGTGTAAAACTACGTCCGGAGAAGGAGAATCTGTGTAGGGTTGCCTGGTGAGGTTAGTTCGTGTAAAACTTCTTGATGAACCGGGGTGAGGTTATTTTGAGCTAAATCCATGTAAGATTTCTGGGGGAACCGGGGTTAGGTTGCTGCAGGATAAGTTCGTGTGAAACTTCTTGACGAACCGAGGTAAGGTCATCTTGAGATAGGTCCATGTAAGACTTCTGGAGGAACCGGGGTTAGGTTGCCGCAGGATAAGTTCGTGTGAAACTTCTTGACGAACCGGGGTAAGGTTATCTTGAGCTAAATCCATGTAAGACTTCTGGAGGAACCGGGGTTAGGTTACTTGGATAAGTTCGTGTAAAACTTCTTGATGAACCGGGGTAAGGTTATTTGGATAAGTTTGTGTAAAAACTTCTTGATGAACCGGGGTAAGGTTATTTGGATAAGTTTGTGTAAAAACTTCTTGATGAACCGGGGTAAGGTTATTTGGATAAGTTTGTGTAAAAACTTCTTGATGAACCGGGGTAAGGTTATTTGGATAAGTTTGTGTAAAAACTTCTTGATGAACCGGGGTTAGGTCATCTTGAGATAGGTCCATGTAAGACTTCTAGAGGAACCGGGGTTAGGTTGCTTCGGGGTAAGTTCGTGTAAAACTTCTGGATGAACCGGGGTAAGGTTACTTGTGGGATAAGTTCGTGTAAAACTTCGTCTGAAAATTGAGAAGGAACCGGTGTAGGGTTGCATGATTTTGATTAGGTGGATGATTATCCTGTTTGGTTTCGGATGTTAACCCCCGATCTGGAATTTGTAAAGGTAGATGGTAATCATCCTTATGTTGATCTTTCCTTTGTACTTTGGTTGACAGAGCAACTGGATCGCCTGGACGACTCATTATTGCCCCTGTTTCTGAGGTGAAGGGAGAAGATACCTTGGAGGTTGTTTGACAAATCTTCTGGCAGACAAGTGACGAGATGCCGGGACATAGTTGTACGCTTAAATCCCTAATTTTTTCCTGGACCGCCCTTTCGGGTTTTCAGTCCACCGGGATACCCATTTTTTGCCCAAGCCGCCTTTTCAGGTTTTCGACTTGCCGGGTGTACAGATTTTTTCGTTTCATCCCTTATTTTTGCCCGAACCCTTTTGGTTCGCCGGGAAGCCCTTATTTTTGCCTAGGTGTGTCAACCTAGCGGGTCTTTTGTTCATGCGTAGTATCTTTTCGACTATGTCCACGCTCTCAGAATGTAGGGAGTTGCCCCTGTTGGAAGTATTTTGCCATGCCCCAGATAATGGGCAATACTCCTACTGTGCCCCTTGATTGGAGGTACTTTTGTTCACAAGGTGTTCATCGTGCGAATTTCCCTGCTGTTCAAACAAATAGTCATATGCAAACAAGGTTATTTTAAGAATGCAAAAGCCTATGTCTGTCTTGAATTTTGAAAATGCATTTTTTGTAATACAGTGCGGTGTCAACTCAAGATTTTACAGCAAACCTTCAGGAGTCAGGATACCTTCGTAACAGTATGCTTTCGAACTAACCCATGCTCCAACTAGGACTTTTAAGGGTTATATCGTGGCCTGGTTCACGGTTTAAGAAACAAAGGATAAAGGCTCAAATTATTTGTACCCACCCGCTCTTCGTGATGTTCTCCAAACCTAAACTCAGTTGATCATACGTTAGACCTTGTTTGAGTCTTTGCTCTGATTTTCCGGTGATGATTCGGATGTTGATAACTTATTTTGAATAGGCAGTCATTCTTTTTTTTGTTGAGGGTTTGTAAGACCTCTTTCTTGATTTTTGTTATCCCTTTCTTTTTTGCCTGAACTGTTTCCTTTTTTGGAATTACAGTCAGCGGGATGCCCCAGTTTTGTAAGTCTCCTTCATGGGTTTGACTTAATGGGATTTTAATTTATGAACTTTTTGATAATGACTGCCTTTCTTTGTTGATTGTTCGGAACCATCACTGTCTTTTGTTTTGTAAGGACCTCCTTGGTGCCATTCGTGATGCACTTGGATCAACGGAGAAAACTACCCTGCCCCAGGTTATGATTAAGGGTTTAAATTTTCGAAAAGAAAAACTCCTACTTCTTTGGCTCAGATGGGGTTGACGAGGGATTATCTTCCTTATAACTCTAGTGTTTAGGGATTGAAACAATGCCTGTACCTCATCAGCGGGGTCTGTTCAAAAGCATATTGTAAATTATGGTATCGTTTTCGTCATCCTCCCTCAAGAGGCTTAGAATTTTCAATTAAGAGTTGACCATCACAAAAATATGAAAGCAGTTTTAAGCGTAGTAAACATAATTAAATCAAGACAGACATGTGTAATGCATTCATGAAATAAAAGAGTTTAACATGATAATTGTTTATCTGAACAAGAAAAGAAAGATACAACTTGAATTCAAATGAACAAAAATCTCTCGACCCTAGCCATGCTTTGGCAATGGAGCAGTGATCACGTTGGGAGTCTCGGCAGTCTCGAACTCGATCTCTTTGGCATCGATCATGTTCTGAATCTTGTACTTCAGTGCCCAACAGTCCTCAGTATCGTGCCCCGGGCTATCAGAATGATAAGCACACCTCGCTTCTGGGTTGTAGCTTGGAGAGGAGGTCTTGGGATTTGCAGGAGGGTTGATTACTGCAATCAGGTTCATTTTCAACATGCGCTGCAATGCTTGTGACCATGGCATGTTAATGTTGGTGAATTGTCTTTTAGGCTCGTCCGGCCTTCGCTGGTTTCCCTTTTGTGGTTGGCGGCGTGGTGCAGAACCAGAGATCATGACTGCCCCTGCATGTTGGTCATGACGACTCTTTTGGCTGTATGCAGCATTAGATTCTTTCTTTCTCGTGTAAGGCTTTTTGTGAGTGTCAGAAGGTGTGGCCTCTTGGATTTTCCCACTCTTGATACCAGCTTCAATTCTTTCGCCAGTCAGGATGAGGTCGGTAAATCCCGCAGATGAATTACCAATGAGATGATTGAAGAATGGCCCGGATAGAGTCCCCAAGAACATATCAACGAGTTCCCGGTCAGTTAATGGAGGCTGCACCCTTCCAGCAAGGTCTCTCCATCTCTGCGCGTATTCCTTGAAACCTTCACTTGACCCCAGCGACATACCCTGGAGTTGGGTACATGTAGGAGCAAGGTCGGCATTGTACTGGTAATGCTTGTAGAAAGCAGTGGCTAGGTCTTCCCAGGTATGGATGTTGGCTCCATTCAATTGGTAGAACCACTCGAGCTGAGTCCCTGAAAGACTCTCTTGGAAGAAATGGATCCATAAGTTTTTGTCAGCTGTATAGGGCTGGATCCTCCTTGTGTAAGCCCTGAGATGCAATTTGGGACAGGATGCCCCGTCGTATTTAGCAAAGGCAGGTGCCTTAAACTTGTGCGGGATCACTACCCCAGAAGACAGACCTAGATCCTCGAAGTCCAGGCCAGGCACTTTTTGTATCTCCATAGCACTGAGCCGGTCTTCCAACTGTTTGTACCTATCCTCAGCCGGAGGGTACTGTTCGTCGTTGAAATCTGTCTCGCTGTCGGAGACCACTGGACTGGGAATCCTTTCCTCTTGATGACTGCCCTTCCCCACAGATGGAGTTGTCCTCTCAGTTTCATCCTGCAGTGTATTACTAGGTCTGCGTCTAGGGCTGAACAAAACAGTCCTCTTCTTCTTCTTGTCCTTCTTCAAGAGCAAAGCCTTCAGATCTTGTTGCCCCTGGGTCAAATTCATGATCAGCCCTTGGAACTGGGCGTTCTGAGCCTGGAGGGCCTTGATAGTGTGCTCGGTTGAGGATTCAGGATTCATGACGAGACTGCTAAAATAAACAGCGAAGAAGGTAAGCAACCTGCAGAGAAAGGGTACCTGTTATGCAATGATATGTATGATATGCATGCAATGATTTCAAGGACCTCACGGGGTAAACAGAGAAACTTGTTAGAGCTGAAAACTGGTAACTTGATCGAAGAAACTTCCTGTTGTAGAAAATCCTTCTCTAAGGGTCAAAGGCTCACCATATCCAGTGGGTCATAGCCCCTGACAACTTTGGCTAGAGGAAAATAAATCCTCTTTGCCCCTTGCTAGATGTTTGATTCATCATGACCTGCATCACAAGCCCTTGAGATCCTTGAAATGGGTTAGGATGTATGCAATGGTATGATGTTATGGTATGCATGGAGTAATGTGAGTAACCCTGTTATGAGTCCTGATTAAGGACTTAAGACATAACCTGTAAGAAACTTAATACCCTGTTATGAGTCCCAATTAAGGACTACAAACAAAACCTGCAAGAAGCTCAAGTGTCAGACAAAAAAGCATGCAAGTAGTCAAGTACGAAGGCACACAAGTCACACAAGAGAAGCCCTTAGAGTTTAGGCCAGCATGGGGTCTGGGTATTACCCTCTTTCAGTTGGTGGGCTCAACCTGTCCTATCATGAGTAACCGGGTTCTAAGGTTCCCAATATCACGGGATTGCTTTCGTTGTTCATCGTTTCGATTTAGCCACTGAACTGGCGACCGAAATATTCCAGGAAAGCAACCCTCAATTGAGTGTAGTATCGAGTATCAACCAACCTCGGACTGCACCAAAGTCAGTTATCTCACTACCCTAAAGAGGCCAAGATAGTTCAATTAAGGTTCCTAAGGTCTGTTGATGCTTCACGACACCATGCGGAGGCCTCGTACTCTCCTTGACTGAACTCAAGGGTTACTGGTACACACCAAAGTGCCACATCAACGTAGCAGACTGTTTCAACCATGTCGGTATACCCCGCACAGTTCCCTCACAACCTTGTTGCTACTTTCTAAGAAGGGTATCCCCCAGATCCGGGTTAGGATCTATAGAACTCCCAAGCAACCCACAATAATAAAGCAAGCAAGGAAAGCAATTGAAAACACAGTGATCTTAATCCTAAGGTACACCTCACTTTATAAGAGTCCCCAGCAGAGTCGCCAGTTCTGTGATCGGTGGATCTGGAACTGACTGTTTAACGCTAGTTCGCGAAATGTCGCGGAAGCAAGAGTCGCCACCGTCTTTTATTTTCTCCAAATGGAAAGGACAAAAGCACAGAAAAATTCCTTAAAGAGATTGCTCTCGGTTCGGGAGGTAGATTATAGAAAGGGAAGGTGTTAGCACCCTTTCTATCCATGGTTATCCATGGGCTCTTAGATACTTGCTCATTGTGTTTTCAAAAATGGTTTGTTTGCTTTTCAACTGTGGGTTTTTAAAAAGTTTCTTTGAAAATTTCAGTTCGACTCTTGTATCAGTCCTCAAGAGTGTTTGAAAAATTGCTTTTGAAAGCTTTTTGAAAAGGTGTCGGTGTGAAAAATATTTTTGAATTGTTTTGAAATTAGAGCAAGTATCTACGAGAACCTACCTACCCTAAGGAATTCGTCTGTGTAAATGTCCTTTAAAGTAGTGCCATCCCACCATTGAGAGGTAGGTAGCACCACCGTTGGAGGTGTTCGGGTCAATTCGAAGGTTCGGGACATGGTGATCACCAGAGCAATGGGAAGACACCTTAGAAGCTACCCTCATTCCAGGTTCCCGGATCATGAGGACTTACTAAGACATCCTCTACTCGACGATCACCTTTCGAAGGCAAGGCAACAGTGAGGCGTACCCTAGGGGTGGTGTGTGCGATTTGTGTGTCTTTTCAGATATTTTTGTCTTGTCATGTTTATTGGTGTTCTACGCTTGTTTTTATTTTGTCCATACATTCTTTCATGTCTTTTGTTAACAGTTAAAATATTTGCGGGAAAGTAAAGATCTAAAGCTATTACAAAAGGCGCGGGTCCACATCGCCAAAATTAACCAGGACCCGATTTGACAGAAAAATAAAGAAATTAAAAGTGCGAGAAGTAATTAAAATGTTACAAGGCCTTGGGAGAGATACATAAATATTTAAGCGAAATAAAAGAAATATGCGAATTAATAATTAAATCGAAACGAGGGCGTTGGACCCTTTTGCAAAATTAAATTACATGATGAAATTAATTAATTAATTAAGGCTAAAAGAAAGAAAAGACTTGTTTTTGGTGTTTTTAGTATTTTGGGATTTAATAGAAAAGGAATTAATTGAAATTAAATACTAACCCTAATTCTATTTTATTTTAATTTATTTAAGAAAATATTGAACCTTGACCTAATATTTAACCTAATTTTTATATACAATTTTAATTATGAAAATAAATAAAATAAATAATATTATTTATGAAATAAAAATAAAAAGGATGAAAAATTATTAATTAAACCTATTTCTACATTTTTTTAGATTTTTGTTAAAAGAATTAAAATTACAACCTAATTTAAAACTAAATAATTACATGCAAATTATTTACAAGAAATATTAAAATATAAAAATATTTATTGTTTTTTCCTTTTCTGATTTTTTTAATGATATTTTGTATTTATGAAAATAATAAAAACTAATTAAAATAAACAATAATAAGAAGAAGTAGAAATAATAAAAAGAATAAAAAAAGTAAAAAAAAAAACTATGCAAACCTAGGGGGTTCAGACCCAAACCAGGAGGTATCTTTAGAAATTTTAGGCCCATCAAGACATTGGTCCGTTTGACTTTGGCAATTAGCATGTGATGCATTGACTGGGATTTATCATGTGCTTTGGATCTGGGCCTTTGATTGAGTTCACTCGGACGCGTGTACGCTTGGTTGTGAGAGTGCATCATGGTCTTCAACGTAGGCGCTGCATGTGAACGTTAATGGAAAAATAATATTGAGAGGGGGTGAGGACCTGGGGCTCGAACCCAGGTCCTGAAGGTTATCCATTCGCTTCTTAGCCAGCTGCGCCACTGAATCATTTTGTTAAATAAATAAACAACAAACAATATAATATGAAACAACGCGTTAATGGATTTTGCGCGCAAAAATTCAAATGCACCAGTCAAGCCTCGCCACCTAATCATCTTCCTCGTTTGGTTTTATTTTTCTGAAATATACAAACAAAGAGCAACGGTTTTCAAACGTTGCTAAAAGTACCATATGAAAAAATAGCGAATAGGCCATAAGGCCCCATAAATTGATCGCGAGTACTGGCTTCTATTCGTCCAAACGCGTTGAATCTAATGGTACGGGTCTTGAAGGCCAATTTTTCTTAGTTTCAAAAGCCCTATTTCCAGGTCCTGTAAACCCTAAGAATTGACAATGGCGAAATCGTGTATACAACTCAAAAACACAATTAAATACATGGGTTAGCTTCAGAATCAAATGACCAACATGAATCAATAATTAAATTTCACAAAGAATGCATGGAATAGGATGTACGATTATGAAATTTATTTGAAACAGGTGGACTCCATTATACCAATTCCTGAGGTTTTGATGGATGTTCTTGATTGGAAAATGTTCAATGATGCTTGAGCAAGCTATTGAAACAAAAATTATGCCTTGAATCAACCTGCAAGTTAGTTTTCAGAATTGAGTTTTTAGAGAAAAATTTCAAGTTTGATTTCTAGGTTTTTGAGCAGCTGCGTGTGTGTGATCATTAGGGTTGTGTTCCTGGCTTATGTATGAATCAATTAGGTTAAGAAAAACAAATCAAATCCCTTGCAATGATGGTTTTGAAGATTTGATTTTCAAGCATTATTTTCCAAATATTTCCATGTGCTTTTTGATACCAATCAACTCCAATCTCTCCAAATCTTTCTATATTGGGATATGCACGAATTATTGAGAACAAAACATGTACAAAAAGATTTGTTAGGTTAAGTTAAATATTTTTCCCATATTTAATTGATTTAAGTGAATTATTATAAATAAAAATTCAAATAAATAAATAAAAAATGAAAAAATACTTCCCTTTGGGCCAAGTGGTCGTGCACATGCCATGGATGATGAATTATGGAAGAAAAATGGGCCCATTAGCAATTTTAGGTCATTTGAATCAATGTTGACTTTTCAAAATATCCAAAAATTTCCCAACTTCCACAAGGCATAACTTGCTCAATTTTTAAGCTTTTCTCATGTTCTTGGACACTTTGGAAAGGTATTTGAGTCTTCTAACCAATGTCTTTGGTCCCATGTCATTTTGATTTACCAATCTCAAGTTATGGCCTTTGACTTAAAGTCCCTTTTTGTTGACTTTTTAAAATGACCTATAATGTTGAAATTGATAACTTTTTGTGAGAGAATTTCTTGGAATTGAAATATGAAGATGAGTTGTAGGAAATGTCTTTCTCTTCAAAATGAGCTTTGGATGGAATTTTTCTGATAATCCATGTGAAAGTTATGCCCTGGTCAATTGATAGTTGACTTTTTCAACTGTCCAAATAAGGAAACTTTTGCATCTTGATGATTTTTGAGCCAAACTTTGAGAATCATGATCAAGCATTGATCAAATGATGTTTGTGGCTTCAAAATGATATGTTGACCAAAAATTTGAACTTTTGACTGCCAAATGACCATTTTGCCCCTACAGTTGACTGTAGTGCAATTAGGGTTTTGACTGTGCAATTTTGTGCTGAATGTCTTGAAACTTGATATGAGGATGCTTGACCATATTTGTAGGCATATGAGACTTGATTGGGCCCTTGAAAACTTCCTTTTCTTGATCAAAACACAAACCCTAATTTTGACTGCTTAGGAGGCTCTTGCACTATGCAACCCTTGGGGAATTTTGAGACTTGATTTGGCAATTTCTTGAAGAATATGGGAGGGCAAATTTTGGGGTACAACAACTATGTCTATTAATATTTTTTATGCACGGTTGATTAATTTTTTTCAATGCTGTTTTATTAATATCCATTTTTATTGCATCTTCCCCTTCTTTTTGATAATGTCAAAGGGGGAGAAGGATGTGGCACTTTATACTTGTATATTTCCTGTCTTGAATTTCTAAGGTACCCATCAACCAAGATGAAAAAATTCAAAGTATTCCAACCTTCTCATACGAAGAGGGAGTTATGCATCTTAGGGGGAGAAGTTTCTTTCCAGAAATTACAACGCATCAAGCAAGATCGTTTATCATCATCAAAAAGGGGGAGAATATAAAATCAAGCTTCTCAAATACACTTTTGTTTTGATGAAGACAAACCATTTTGATAAGAAGGCAAATATTATTTATCAAGCTAAAAGCATCTTTGGATAAAGTCTTTGGTTCAAGCACTTATCAAATTTCAAGGTATAATGATAATACTTAATTTGAACTTAAGACATAGATGCTCAATGGTCAAAAGAAATATTTTATCTTGTCCAAAATTTTTCTCAAGTTTTCTAAGCAAAAAATAAATTTTTACTTATGTGCAATCGATTTTCATATTGGTGCAATCGATTACATGCTTCACATTTTCAAAATGTTAGCTACTGTTTCTAAGTGCAATTGATTGCTCTCAATCAGTTTTTGCTACTGACTTCAAGTGCAATCGATATACACACTTCTGCAATTGATTTCTCACTCAAAATATTTGAAATTTTTAGCTGTTGAAACCCCGTGCAATCGATTGCATGCTGAACGATTTTGAAAAACAGAAGCTTTTCTCATGCCTATTCATAACACCATTTCATGGAAACCTTTCACTTAATCTTGGCAATTGTTCATGATTCATTTACAGAATTATATGATGTATCAAAAGGGTGCTATGAACATATAAATACTCATTTTCAAAATCATTTTAAGTACCTCTTCCAATCATATTTTCTGAATTTTCAAAAAATCAAACTCAAGCTTTTATACACTTTCATACACAAGTTTTATGCATACTTTCACATATTGTCAACCAGAAAACTTTGAGCATTATATATATTGAGTCATTGTATACTATTGTTATTGGAAGAGAAGATCAATTCATTGGTAAAATCACTCAAAGTGATCATTGCTACACAAACTCACTCAAACCAAATATTGCTATACTTGCTTATTTTTTAGGATTGTTGAAAATAAGTTTAAGTGATTTTGAAATCTTGTTTTTCCAGGATTGTTGGATACAATTAAATTCACTTTGAGAGGATTGTTCTCATTGTTTACATAGTGAAAAATCCAAGAGGATTGTTCTTGGTTTTGGTAGTTCTTGTTTAAGTTTGCCACTATAAGGAAATCTCTTTCATGTTGAAAGGGGACTGGAGTACTCTCGGACTGTGAGGGGAACCAGGATATATCGCTTGTGTCTCTTTATTTTTCTACACTTTACTCTTTCATAAACTCACCATAAACCAGAAAAATAATATCCATCATCACTAAAAACAAAAAATTTTTAAAGTACATAATTCACCCCCTCTTAGGCGCACTTCGTACTTACACATCGCCCTCGTAGTCGAATACCAAACCCTGGATGAGCGTATCATGGGGACCACAAGAATGGAAGCCCAACTTCTTGTCTTCCATTCTCTTTGCTCAAGCATGATCTCTTCAATTTCTTTGACATTTTAGAAAGATTGAAACATTTTCTACAACCTTCATGTTAACCATTTTGACAAAATCATCTTGGAGCTTGGTGAAAATTGGCCAAGAAGTTAGGTCAAAAATCTGCCTAAACTTGGTGAAATTTTCACCGTGTTTTATGAAAAATGTCATGACTTTATGAATTTATAACTCCAAATCCAAGCATTTCTAGGACTTGATCAGTAAAGAAAAGTTTTAGATCTCATCAAGATCTACAACTTTCATGTTAAAAGTTTTCTTTTAATCATCTTGCATCTTAGTGAAAAATTAGCATGAAGTAGTGAAATTATCATGTACAAAAACACAGAAAAATTTCTAAGTCTTGAAAAGTTTGACTTTTCAAATTGACTTTTGACTTTCTTGATTTATTTATGATCAAGCTTCATATTTTTGAATGTCTTGATGAATTGTGATCTTTGAAATCAACTCTTGATCAAAAAATCAAAGTTTGACTTTTTGTGTATTAGTTGACTTTTCATCAGTTGACCCAAAATTCAACTATCAAACCATTTATTTTGAAAGATTATTTGAGCCATGAGATTAGGTCAACATGTTGTATTTTAATCCTTGAGATTATGCTTCAAGCTATTGGATCATGTATTAGGTCAAAAGTCAGTGATCAGTCAATTATAATTAAAACCCTAATTTTGACCATTTTTCCCTTTTGGTAAATTGAGTGCTTTTATTGAGGGATTGTGATCAATATTTTATCAAATGATGAATAGGACTTTAAAATTTTTATGTTGGCCAAAAATCATGAATTTTGACTGTAGGTTACCACAGTTGACTTTTTACCCAATATAGTTGATTTTCAGTCATCTGAGCAATTGACTGAGCAAATTTGTGATGCAAAACTTGAAACTTTGGAGACCTATAGTTATCCATGAAGGTCATTTGAGGCATTATAAGTCCAATTGTACTTGTGGAAATCAAAACCTTAATTTGAGGCATCAATGTTTAGGAGGTGGTTTGACCTAGTCGACACTTGTGCAAACTTAAGCCATTGGAGATCTTGTGAGAAATGTATTGAGAAAAGAGAGGGAAATTTTTGGGGTAAAACACTTTAGAACTCTGTTTATTTTATATTTATTAGTTTTTGTTTCTATAACAGATGAAACAGCCACCCCAGTGGCAGAAGGAGCGCGCGTAAGGCATTGGTACTAAGGGTCATGGGTTCGAGCCCTAGTGACACCTTTTATTATTTTTCTCAACATTTTTTCCTTGTTTCATTTTTTCTCACCAGCATGCTTGAGCCTCCCAGGGTCTGGGCCTGTTTATTTTTTCTTTAGCATCACCCCCTGATTGCTCGATAACACATAGGCACAAACATTCTTTTTTTATTATTTTTTTTTTCTGACTTATACAAAAACTGCATGGGCCTAAAAACTTTCCTTTTGCTACCTCTAACATCCTGTTTACTCTTAAGACCTGCCAGCCCACTTCTTTTCATTTTACTTTATATCTTCATTATTTTTCTTATTTATTTACATATTTAATTTTATTAAAAACTAAAAAAACATAAAATATATTTTTCTAAATAATTATATTAAAACTTTTCCATTTCATTTATTTTATTTTAATTTGTATAGATAAGACATTAAAAATACTTTCTTAACTATTTAATTTCCTTTCTTAAATTAAACTAATTTAGACTTAGTTTTTTTTTAATTTTCTTTTAATTAATTTAGATTTTAGGTTTATTTAAACTTCTTGCAATTAATTAATTTAATTAGGGCAATTAAAACTCTTTTCATACAAAAGGTCACAAAAATAATGTCTCCTCTCTTTATATGTCTTTGTATATTTTTATTATTTCGGATTACAATTTATGTAATTGTCAAAGCCTTGTAATAGTAATTAGGGTTTACTTTACTAGTCATCCCCATATGTAAATTTGTATCCCTCATCCCTAAAGCGATGTAATAGCGTAGGACTTTTGATTTCTGCCATTTATCGCTTTCCATATGATTGCTAGTAATTAGGGTTTGTATGGAAAGACTAAAAATCAATACTAGATAACCCTAATTCAAGATAAAATTAAATAAAAACAAAACACTTTACACACTTGCACCTCCAGGGTTAACCCACACTTGTTTCCTTAGGATAAAACAGTCATGTCCCTCGAACGTGAGATGTTTTAGAAAAATATCATTGATCAAAAGATCATAGTCCCTCAGTGACCCTTCAATGTTGCCTTCGGTAAATGATCTTAAACCCTTACAAACAATTGCTAAAACATTTTACAAGTTTCCTTCTATGACTGTACGATGACCCACGCCTGTCCCTTCACAACCAATGATAAGGTTTCTTATTAACTAATGGTAAGATAACACTATCTAAAGGAGGAGAAAAAGAAGAAAGACTTTCTTTTGATTAGGTAGAATGTTCGTAGTTGCTTGCTCACAAATATTTCAAAACAAACATCTTTCAAACACACCAACACTTTCATGAAATATTTTCAAAAGTCAAACACTTTGTATACATTCTTATAGAGAGGAGAATCATTACAAAGTTTTCCTAAACGAATGCACTTTCTAAAAATACTTTCAAACAAACACAAACACATTTACAAAGCATTTTCAAAGTGATCTAGAAACTAAGAGCCCATAGATAACTATAGATGAAAAGGGTGTTAACACCTTCCCTTTTCATAACCTACCCCCTGAAGTGAAGAAAAATTCTCAAAAGGTCTTTTCTGTTCGTTTCATCCTTTCCTTTATTGGATAAAAGAAAAGTCGGTGGCGACTCTTGCTATCCGCAATAGTTGCGATAAAACGCAAAACACCCAAGTCATTTCTCCCACCATATTACAGAACTGGTGACTCTGTTGGGGATGTCTTAAAAGTGCGGTTACCTTATAGACTAGATCAACTTTACTGCTTTCATTGTTTGACTTGCTTGCTTCACTCTTAAAGGGGTTGTTTGGGTTTTGAATAGATCCTCTACCCGGATTTGGGGGAATTATTAGGTAAGTAGCAATAGATCGTGGAGATTGTATGGTGTAGACCGATATGGTTAAAGTCATGGCTACGCTAGTGTGACACATTTGAGGGTACCGGTGTCCCTTGTGTTGAATTAAGGAGAATATCGGGCCGCTGTGTGGTGTCATGAATCACTAATTGACCGTAGAACCTTTAGTTAAACAACTTGGCAATTAAAAAGTAGTGAGATAGTCGACTTTGATGCAAATATGAAGAATGGTTGATACTCGATACTACACTCATTGAGATTGGACTTTCGGGATATTTCGACCGCAAGAAAAGATTGATTGTGCTGAGACAATTCCCGATGAAGAAAGACCAATGATATTGAGATTCCTTAGAACTCGTTTACTTTCTAGGACAGGTTGAACCAACTAAAATTCAAAAGGGTACTTATCTATGAAACCCATGCAAGCCTAAACCTAAGGTCATTGTATGCTTTGTTTGTGATTAATTATTCATGACATCATAAAAATCATAACATCATGCCATAAGCATTCTCACTAACCATTTCAAGGATTTAGGACTTTATCTTTGTTCTGTTTTGTAGGAAATGGCTTCCACTCATAGAAATACCATGTGAATCAGATTTGTGAAAGTGCCTCCTCAACTCCAAGAGTTAGCATCAAGGGTTCCTAAAGGTTCTCCCTTAACCAAAAAATATGGTCGACTTCTTATTTTAGCTACCTCAAGCTTCCAAGAAGAAATGATGTGTGTGCTCTTTCAATTCTTTGACCCTATGCATCATTGCTTCACCTTTCCCGATTACCAATTGGTGCCCACACTGGAGGAATTCTCTCAACTACTAGGAGTACTTGTGCTTGATCAAACACCATTCACTGGTTTAGAGGAAACTCCAAAGCCTGAAGTTATTGCCAAAGCCTTGCATTTGAAGAGGTCCGACATTGTAGTGAATTGGGAAACAAGGAGTTAAATCAAGGGCTTTCTAGCCAAGTTTCTGTTAGAAAGGGCTCGATTGTTTTGGGAAGATATGGATTTTCAAGCTTTTGATGATGTCTTGGCCCTTTTAATA
This sequence comes from Vicia faba, assembly GCA_948472305.1. NCBI lineage: Eukaryota > Viridiplantae > Streptophyta > Magnoliopsida > Fabales > Fabaceae > Vicia > Vicia faba. The sequence goes on along the minus strand of OX451735.1, from coordinate 987,974,123 downwards.
TATGGTTTACTTCTATTCCCCAATCCAGACCAACTCATAGATGTGAATGCCATCAACGTCTTTCTTTCTCGTAATCCTGTACCTACGCTGCTTGGAGATATTCTACATTGCTTTCACACTTGCACCATGAATAAGAGAGGGACTCTTTTGTGTTGCATTCCATTGATGTCTAGGTGGTTTATTTCACACCTACCTCGAACAACATTGAAGAATGAACAAGGATTAACATGGTCTCAAAGGGTGATGCTTCTCTCTCATTCAAATATATATTAGTGTCCCTGATCCCTAGAGGATGTTACCATCATTGACCGTTGTGGAGCATTATAGGTCATTTTCATGAAGAACACATAACTATCTCATAGTTATTCTTCATAACTTCACTTTGCAGACTTATACCTTGTGTTTCACTCCTTAATTTAATATTTACACAGTATATTGAGCCATTGTCCAAGCAATTAAGCCATTGTCCAAACTACAATGCCATTTTGAGAAGAAAGGCACCATTTCTAGCCTTGAAAAGTTACTTTAATCACCAAGTCAACTTGTATTGAGCTTCTAACTTGTTTGTTCAGCACACACTCAACATACAAAGTCAGTTAAACATGTTTAAAGCTTGTAACCACTCTAGATAGCCTTGTATCATACCTTGGAACAATGTTTGTCAAGCTTTCTTCAAAAACAAGTCAAGGAACCAAAACATGTGATCTTGTACTTCTGACCACCTCAAGCTCTCAAACCTTTTCCTATAAATTAAGGCATTACTTACCAGCCTAAGACACGAATTAACAACCCCTAAAACTCTCCCAAACTCCCTAAAGCCAAAAATTGCACACAAACTCCATTTTTATGCAGATTCTGACCTTGAACTTGTATCTTCCATTTCGATCATGTGTTTTCCCTCAAAATAATTTTCAAAGATTCCTTACATCAAATACAACTCATCCTTATCCTTGTTTCCAAACTATAACACCATTTTCCTCATCTTTCATTTTAAAAAATAGTTGCTTGTAGGTTGACTTCTCCAGAACATTTCAGCCACTCTCAACTCAAGTTAATCATTGCATTAGCTTTCTAGAGGTCCAAGGAAGCTAACCAGATCATTGAAGCACCTTGAAGAAAGCTCAAACTCAAAATACAAATTCCATTTTCAAGCTTTTGAACTCTTCATATAGGTATCATTTGGTTTCCATTTTCAAAGATAAAATGTAGACATCATAGCCCTGAAACTTACCATGTCCTTAGAATTCATTTATATTGCTTGAGTAGTGAGAATTTTGAGTTTGAAATTGCTGAAAAAGTTAGGTTAAATTTGGTAACAAACAAAATTCATGCTCATATTTTATTTATAGCTTTAATTATTTATATGACTGAACTCGTGATGAAATTTGGAGCAAGTTTCATGTTTACATTTTTGAAAATGGTTGAGATATGAAGAAGTTACAGAATTCAAGAATGTTGTTCAAACATGGCGCGAGGAAGAAGATGAAGTTGGCTTCATGAAAATGTTTTATTTTAAATTTATTGATTGTTGTTCTAATACCGGATGTAAAGGCCACCCCAGTGGCAGCAAGCGCGCGCGTAAGGCATTTAAGTAGAAGGTCCTGGGTTCGAGCCCCAGCGAGACCTTTTGTATTTTTTCACATTTTCCTTGTCTCATCCTTTTTTGTTTGCAGTGCGTTGGGCTTCCCAGCAATGGGCCTGGCCTCATTTTTCCAATCTTCACCCCCATGTTTGCTTCATACATGCAGGCCCTTTATTTTTTATTTCTTTTTCTGACTTCAAACAAAAAACACTTGGGCATAGTAAACCAAACTATTTTTACTTGTTTACCCCCTAAATCATTTTCAAACCCCCTGACTTGCTATTTTTATTTTATTATTTTATTTCATTTTCCTCCCATTATTTTATTTTTATTATTTTTATTCTCATTAAAAATACAAAAAATATATTTTTATTAAATATTTAGACTAAAGTTTATCATTTTATTTTTACTTTATCTTACTTCCATTAATCAAAATACCAAAAAATATTGTACTAAATACTTAGACTAGTTTTTTTATCTTATCTCTATTTTAATTAATTTCCTTTAAATAAAAAGACCAACAATATTTTCTCAACAAATTTCTTTTCTTAATTAAATTAATTTATACTTAGTTTTATTTTAATTTTATTTTCAATTAAATTAACTTAGAATTTAGGAATTTAATTAATTAACTCCTTTCTTTTTATTACTTTAATTAGATTAACTTTAAAACATTTTCGAACAAAAAACTATAAAAACAATTCTCTTTTCTTCTACGTTATTCTCATATTCTTGTACATTTTTATTTGGCATTATTCAATATAGTTGTAATAGTAATTAGGTTTTAATTTCTTTCATCCCCATTTGTAATCTGTACCCCCATCTCCTAAAAGTATTATAATAGTGTAAGAATTTAAATTTCCCCAATTTATCACTTTCAATATTATTGCTAGTAATTAGGGTTTGTATGACAAGACATAAAATCAACAAGTATGTAACCTTAATTCAAAGACAAATGCGTGAAAACAATACACTTTGCACACTTGTACCTCTAGGGTAACTGTAACGCCCGTAATTTAATTAATTATTTAATTAAATTATTTTTGTATTATTTGTGAAGTTGTGTTATGATGATAGATGATGTGTTGTTGTTATTGGATTTATTTATTCTATTAAGTTGTTGAATAATATTGGAATAATATTATTATTTGATGTGGGTTTATTTTTAAGGATTAAAAGTAGTAGAAAGGGGGTGTAGGAGTTTTAAGCTCATTAAGACATAATGAGAATTATAGGGTTATTATATTAGTTATTTAGAATTAATAAGAAAAAGAAGTAGCAGTTAGATGAAAAGAAAATAAGGGTTGGAAGAGAGAAAGAGAACGTGAAAGTTGCAGAAAAGAAGGAAAAGAGCAAAATAGAATTCAATCGGAAAATAGTAGAGCAAACTTCAATCCAAGGTAAGGGTGGAGTTCTGACTCTAGGGTTTATGATGAGTATTATATGAGATTGGATTTGAAAAGTTGTTTTATTTGTGATTGATATATATATATATATATATATATATATATATATATATATATATATATATATATATATATATATATATATATATATATATATATATATATATATATATATATATATATATATATATATATATATATATATATATATATTATTGTTTGATGAGGATCAATGATTTAGAGATGAATAATGATGCCTTAATGTTGTATAATTGATGTAGAAACATAGGATTATTATAATTGATGATTACCTATGATTAGAGGATGTTTTTAGGACCTAGGGCAGGAAAATTATAGTGAAAACATAGTGAAATCGCAGAATATATTCAGCACAGATCAGTATGAGTCGACCTCAAAGGCCATGCGTCGACACATGCAGGATTTAAGACTCAAGATGAGTCTATACAAAGGATCATGCGTCGACACATGCAGTGTTTCAGACTCAGTATGAGTCGACACAAGAGGATTATGTATCGACTCATGCAGGATTGCAGACCAGTATGCGTCGACTCAAAGTAGTATGCATCGACTCATGCAGTCCAATTTTTGACAGGTTTTTCCAAAGGCTATAACTTGAGTTTCCGGACTCCGTTTGAGGTGTCGTTTGAAGCGTTAGATAGCTAACGCGATGAACTTCATTAATAAGGGTTAAAATAAAGGATAAGAAGAATAATACTAGTACCCAAATTAGGATAGAGTTAGCTTCCCGCGTTAATCACTATGATGATTTTGTGAAGTATGATGAGGATAAGACGATCTTAGATTATTGCTTGGTTCATGACAGTAAGATTAATAATAATAATGATGTAGAATTGCATTATAATATGTAGAGGTTTGGTAATTAGAGATAAGCATTAGATGATTAATTAATTAGGGGCATTATCATGTTGTAGGCCTATGGCCAACGTCGAGGGATTGTCGATTTGTTGTTGTATTGTTGTTATGGCTGAGTTGTTGTGGAATTACGTCGATGAATTATGTTGATGAATTATGTTGATGAATTACGTTCATGAATTATGTTGATGAATTATGTTGATGAATTATGTTGATCATTTATGTTGATGAATTATGTTGATGAATGATGTTGAGATGCCTCTAATAATTGGCAACTATTAAGTTGTAGGCTTCTGGCCAACGATGATGTTGTGTTGACATGTTGTTAGTTGTAGTTGTTTTTACTACATTCAAGATTGTGTCGCATACATTGCATATCAAGATGGAGCTGATGCTCGTTAAGATGGCCTATATTGACGAATATTAAGATGAAGGCTTATGTCTTGTTGAATGCCTCTATTTATTGACAATTATTTTGTGATGGGAGTTCTGCTCCAATGGTAACACATGCATTTGCATAGTATTGAGTCGCATTATATGATTTCATAAGGAAGTTATGTATTAATGTGGTAATGTTGTATGTTGTTGGTGTTCCCTTGCGATTGTTGTTGTTTATAAGATGTGAAGTGGTGATATTATATGATCTGATCTAATATATTATTTATCATACATTTTATTATATTGTTAGATATCTCACCCCTTCTGTTTGAATGTTACCCTTGCGTTGGTAATGTGCAGGTAATCCAGAGTGAAGACGGTATACCTTCAGTAGTTCGAGTCGGTGTCATTGCTCTGATATGTAACACTCGGGGGGATGAACGCTTGTTGCATTTAGTTATTGTTATTCTAGTTGTTGAAATTTAATTTGATTGTTGCTAAGTATATGTTATTTTGAAGTTGCTGTAATGTTGGACAAGGATATTATTATGATTTCTCTGCGTAGTTGTTCAAGTTATTGAATTAAGAGATGAATTTATTTTGATGTTAGTTCATCCGAAGATTTAAAGTGTTATGTATCCATGTTGAATGCAATGGTTTTTAAGTTGAATTTGTGGCATCCTGATTCAGTTGTATGAATTTTATAACTGATTTACATTTATAATTTCCGGGTAGAATTGGGGTGTTACAAAGTTGGTATCAGAGCAAAAGTCGATTCGTCCGACCAAGTTGTCGAGTCGTAGTTGTCTAAAAATTGAGTATTGTTACATCGAGTTCTAACCGTTGTTTATATTGTACTGATAAGTTGAGATGGATGGAAGGAATGATGCTGCACTTGCTGTTGCTTTAGAAGGAATGGCGCATGCGATGGAGAATCAGCCGAATGCTGACAGGAATGCTAGATCTCGTAGTTTGGCGACTTTCCAGAGAGAGAATTTGCCTACCTTCAAGAGAAAGTATGATCCTGACGTTGCGTTGGATTGACTGATAGAGATTGAGAGAATATTCCGTGTGATGGACTGCACTCCAGCGTAGAAGTTTCGGTATGGTACTCATATGCTAGCAGTCGAAGCTGATGACTGGTGGCTAGAGACGTGTCAGAGGTTGGAAGCTGCACGTGAAAATGTCACTTGGGCTGTGTTCCGTAGGGAATTTCTAAGAAAGTATTTTCCTGAAGATGTTCGTGGTAAGAAGGAGATTGAGTTCCTCGAGATGAAGCAAGAGAGTATGTCAGTTGTTGAGTATGCTGCAAGGTTTGCTGAGTTGGCTAAGTTTTATCTGCACTATGGTGAGGCAAATGCTGAGTTTTCGAAGTGTATCAAGTTTGAGAACGGGTTACGCCCATATATCAAGAAGGCAGTTAGATACCAGAAGATCCGTGTTTTGCTGATCTGATTGATAGTTGCAAGATTTATGAGGAGGATAATAATGCTCATTACAAGATTATCAGTGAGAAGATGAGCAAGCACCAACAAAATCATGGTAAGCCTTATGATACCCCAGCTAGTAAAGGTAAACAGAAAGCTGCTCAGGGTCAGAAGACTAGTGGGGGAGATGCTTCTACTGGTGTGGTTTGTTTCAAATATGGAAAACCTGGGCATAAGAGTAATGTGTGTATTATTGAGGTAAAGAAGTGTTTCGGTTGTGGTAAGACTGGACATGTTGTATCTGAGTGCAAGCATAAGGAGGTGATTTGTTTCAATTATGGTGAAGAAGGGCACATTGGTAGTCAGTGTCAGAAACCAAAGAGGGCGCCAACAAGTGGTAAAATGTTCGCTTTGGTTGAGGATCAGGCGGCTGTTGAGGACAAACTTATCAGAGGTACATATTTCATTAATAGTACTCCTTTAATTACTATTATTGATATCAGTGATACTCATTGCTTTATTGCTGCTGATTGTGTTGAAAGATTGGGTCTTATGTTGTCTTCTATGAATGGAGAGATGGTCGTCGACACTCCAGCCAAGGGGTCAGTGACTACTTCTTTTGTGTGTTTAGAGTGTCCTTTGCGGATTTTTGATAGAGACTTTGCTGTTGATTTGGTTTGTTTTCCGTTAAGAGGGTTAGATGTAATTTTGGGTATGAACTGGTTAGAGCATAACTATGTTCATATTAACTGTTATGACAAGTCTGTGAGGTTTTCTACTCCTGAAGAAGAGGAAGATAGTCTGTTGTATGCTAGAGAGTTGCGAAATCTGATGTAAGAAGAAGCTCAGATGTTCTCGTTGATGGCATTGCTATCTGTCAAGACTCAAGCTATAATTGAGGAATTGTAGGTGGTGCGTGAATTTCCTGATGTTTTCCCTGGTGAAATTCCTGATGTACCGCCAAAGAGGGAAGTTGAATCTGTTATTGATCTTGTACTTGGTACCAGGCCTGTATCTATGGCACCATACATGATGTCTGCATCTGAATTGTCAGAGTTAAAGAAGCAATTGGAAGAGTTACTTGAAAAGAAGTTTGTAAGACCAAGTGTATCTCTGTGGGGAGCTCAAGTGTTGTTAGTAAAGAAGAAAGATGGAAGTATGAGGCTTTGTGTTGATTATAAATAGTTGAATAAAGTGACGATTAAGAACAAGTATATGCTTCTAAGAATAGATGACTTGATGGATCAATTGGTGGATGCTCGTGTGTTCAATAAGATTGATTTGAGGTCGGGTTACCATCAGATTAAAGTGAAGGATGAAGATATCCAGAAGACGGCTTTCAGAACGCGTTATGGACATTATGAGTATTCGGTGATGCCTTTCGGTGTTACTAATGCGCCGGGAGTATTCATGGAATACATGAACCGTATCTTTCATACTTATTTGGATCGGTTTGTAGTGGTGTTCATTGATGACATTTTGATTTACTCTAAGTCAGAAGAAGAGCATGCAGAACACTTAAGAGTAGTATTGCAAGTTATAAAAGAGAAGAAGTTGTATACAAAGTTGTCCAAGTGTGAGTTCTGGTTAAAGGAGGTTAGTTTTCTTGGTCATGTGATCTCAGGTAGTGGCATTGCTGTAGATCATCGAAGGTTGATGCTGTGTTGCAATGGGAAACTCTGAAGTCAGCTACTGATATTAGAAGCTTTTTGGGATTAGCTGGTTATTATAGAAGGTTTATCGAAGGTTTTTCTTAGGTGGCACTTCCGTTGACTAAGTTGACTTGTAAAGGTAGAGCTTTTGTGTGGGATGTTTAATGCGAAGAAAGTTTTACAGAATTAAAGAAGAGATTGATGTTGGCTCCAATTTTGACGTTGCCTAATCCAGGAGAACCTTTTATGGTATATTTTGATGCTTCTAAGATGGGTTTATGAGGTGTGCTTATGCAGAATGATAAGGTAGTTGCTTATGCGTCAAGGCAGTTGAGGACTCATAAGAAGAACTATCCTACGCATGATTTAGAGCTTGCTGCAGTTGTTTTTGGGTTGAAGATTTGGAGGCATTATCTTTATGGTTCTAGATTTTAAGTGTTTAGTGACCATAAGAGCTTAAAGTATTTATTTGACCAGAAGGAGCTGAATATGAGACAACGGAGATGGTTGGAATTGTTAAAGGATTATGATTTCGGTTTGAAATTATCATCCAGGAAAAGCGAATGTGGTAGCTGATGCGTTGAGTCAAAAGACTTTACATATGTCAACAATGATGGTTAAAGAGTTGGAATTAACTGAACTGTTCAGAGATATGAGGTTAGTTTGCAAAGTGACACCGTTGAGTGTTATGTTGGGTATGTTGAAGATTAATAATGAATTTCTAGACAGTATGAGAGAAGCTCAGAAGTTAGATGTGAAACTGGTAGATTTGATGGTTGGGATTGATCAGTCTAAGAATAGTGATTTTAAGCTAGGTGCGCAAGGTGTGTTAAGATTTCGTAATCGGATTTGTATTCCTGATGATATAGAGATGAAGAAAGTGATCCTTGAAGAGAATCATAGAAGTAAGCTGAGTATTCATCCAGGAGCTACAAAGATGTATCCGGATTTGAAGAATTTATTTTGGTGGCCTGGGATGAAGAGTGATGTGGCTCGGTTTGTGTATGCATGTTTGACTCGTCAGAAGTTGAAAGTTGAACATCAGAAGCCTGTAGGGTTGATGCAACCGTTAGAAGTTCCAGAATGGAAATGGGATAGCATTTCGATGGACTTTGTGATGGGGTTACCTAATACTTTAAGAGGACATGATTCAATTTGGGTTATTGTTGATAGGCTTATGAAGTCGGCTCATTTTATTCCTATTAACATTAGTTTTCCAATGATGAAGTTGGCTGAGATTTACACTAGTGTAATTGTGAAGCTGCATGGTGTTCCGTTGTGCATTATTTTGGATAGAGATCCGAGGTTTACTTATGATTTTTGGAAGAGTTTGAAAGAAGCATTGGGTTCTAAGTTGAGGTTGAGTTTGGCGTATCATCCTCAGACGGATGGTCAAATTGAACGGACTATTCAATCGTTGGAAGATTTGTTGAGGGCATGTGTTCTTGAGCAGGGAGGTTCGTGGGATACTTACCTTTCGTTGATAGAGTTCACTTATAATAAAAATTACTATTCTAGTATTGGGATGGCACCTTTTAAAGCGTTGTGTGGTCAAAGATGTATAACTCCTTTATGTTGGCATGAATCTGGAGAAAGTGTAGTGCTTGGACATGAACTTGTTCAAGAGACTACTGAGAAGGTGACGTTGATTCGAGAAAAGATGAAAGCTTCCCAAAGTAGACAGAAGAGTTATCATGACAAGCGAAGGAAAGATTTATAATTTCAAGCGGGCGAACATGTGTTTTTGAGAGTTACACATGTGACTCGTGTTGGACGAGCATTGAAGTCTAAGAAGCTCACTTCTCGTTTTATTGGTCCATATCAGATTTCAGAGAGAGTTGGGAATGTTTCTTATAGTGGCCTTACCGCCTAATATTTTGAATATGCATGATGTATTTCATGTGTCACGACTCCAGAAGTATATTTTAGATCCATCTCATGTGATTCATATGGATGATGTACAAGTACGAGATAACCTTACTGTGGAGACGATGCTTGTATAAATCACGAATCGTGAAACAAAGACTCTAAGGGGCAAAGATATTGTTTTGGTGAAAGTGGTTTGGCTAGGAGCTGCCGGAGAAAGCATGACTTGGGAGTTGGAAATCAAGATGCGGGACTCCTATCCTGAGTTGTTTTATTAAGGTAAATTTTCGAGGACAAAAATATTTTAAGTGGGGGAGAGTTGTAACGCCCATAATTTAATTAATTATTTAATTAAATTATTTTTGGATTATTTGTGAAGTTGTGTTATGATGATAGATGATGTGTTGTTGTTATGGGATTTATTTATTCTATTAAGTTGTGGAATAATACTATTATTTAATGTGGGCTTATTTTTAAGGATTAGAAGTAGTAGAAAGGGGGTGTAGGAGTTTTAAGCCCATTAAGACATAATGAGAATTATAGGATTATTATATTAGTTATTTAGAATTAATAAGGAAAAGAAGTAGCAGTAAGAAGAAAAGAAAATAAGGGTTGGAAGAGAGAAAGAGAACGTGAAAGTAGCAGAAAAGAAGGAAAATAGCAAAATGAAATTCAATCGAAAAGTTGTAGAGCAACCTTCAATCCAAGGTAAGGGTGGGGTTTTGACTCTATAATAGGGTTTATGATGAGTAGTATGTGTGATTGGATTTGAAAAGTTGTTTTGTTTGTGATTGATACACACACACACACACACACACATATATATATATATATATATATATATATATATATATATATATATATATATTGTTGTTGTTGTTGTTTGATGAGGATCAATGATTTAGAGATGAATAATGATGCCCTAATGTTGTATAATTGATATAGAAACATAAGATTATTATAATTGATGATTACCTATGATTAGAGGATGTTTTTAGGACCTAGGGCAGGGAAATTGCAGTGAAATCGCAGAATATATTCAGCACAGATCAGTATGAGTCGACCTCAAAGGCCATGCGTCGACACATGCAGGATTTAAGACTCAGGATGAGTCGATATAAAGGATCATACGTTGACACATGCAGTGTTTAAGACTCAGTATGTGTCGACACAAGAGGATTACGCGTCGACTCATGCAGGATTCTAGACCAGTACGCGTCGACTCAAAGAAGCATGCGTCGACTCATGCAGTCCAATTTTTGACAGATTTTTCCAAAGGCTGTAACTTGAGTTTCCGGACTCCGTTTGAGGTGTCGTTTGAAGCGTTGGATAGCTAACACGATGAACTTAATTCATAAGGATTAAAATTAAGGATAAGAAGGATAATACTATTACCCAAATTAGGATAGAGTTAGCTTCCCGCGTTAATCGCTATGATGATTTTGTGAAGTATGATGAGGATAAGACAATCTTAGATTATTGCTTGGTTCATGACAGTAAGATTAATAATAATAATGATGTAGCATTGCAGTATAATAATATATAGAGGTTTTGTAATTAGAGATAAGTATTAGATGATTAATTAATTAGGGGCATTATCATGTTGTAGGCCTATGTCCAACGTCGAGGGATTGTCGATCTCTCATTGTATTATTGTTATGGCTGAGTTGTTGTGGAATTACGTTGATGAATTATGTTGATGAATTATGTTGATGAATTATGTAGATGAATTATGTAGATGAATTATGTTGATGAATTATGTTGATGAATTATGTTGATGAATTATGTTGATGAATTATGTTGATGAATTATGTTGATGAATGATGTTGAGATGCCTCTAATAATTGGCAACTATTAAGTTGTAGGCTTCTGGCCAACGATGATGTCTACATAAATGAAATCTAAAGGCATGTTTAGTTTCAGGGCTATGATGTTTTCATTTTATCTTCAAAAATCAGAGACAAATGATGCTTGTATAAAGAGATAGAAGTTCAGAAAACTAACCTTGCAGATGGAGACCGTGTTTTGAGTTTGAGCATACTTCAAGGTGTTGTAATGATCTGGTTAGTTTCCTTGAACCTCCAGGAAGCTATTTCAATAGTTACTTTGAGTTAGGAGTTCCTGAATCCTGCTGGAGAAGTCAAAGTGCAAGGTGCTGTTTTTGAAAATGGAGGATGGTGATGGAGGTGTTTGGATTGTTTCTATATGTGTTATAGAAGCTTGGTGAGTGATAAGAATGGAAAACACACGAGTGGTTTACGTGATGGATATCAAAAATCAGAAATGGCACAAAAGTGAGTTTTGAGAGCAATTCCGAGTTTGAGGGAGTTTCTGAGCTTGTGAATTCCTCCTTAGCTTGAAATTTATTTCTCAATTTATAAGCAAGAGGTTTGAAGACTTGGAGGGATTAGAGTCAAGAGATCACATGTTATGTGTTTTTTCCTTGTTTTTGAAGCAACTTGTTAAACATAGTTCCAAGGCATGGTACAAGGACTTGTAGAGTGGTTGATCACTTTAAACATGCTTCTTCTGATCTTGTAGGTTTAGTGTGTGCAGAAGAAACAAGTTAGAGGCTCAATGCATTGACTTTTGCAATAAAGCTTGCTTTTACAAAATGAAAGTGTTACCTTTGTGCCATTAATGGAATAATAGATTGGATAATGATTGAATCACTTGGATCATACCTTAATCAAATGTGTAAACATTAAATTAAATAGTGATTGACAAGTTAGAAGCCTGCATTTATGCAGCATGGCTTGAAATTTGTTCAAGTGTTCTTCATGACAATGACCTAAAATTCAAGAATGGATGCCCAACTTCATGTCTTCTATTCTCTTTGCTCAAGCATGATCTATTCAAGTTCTTGGACATTTTAGAAAGCTTGAAACATTGTATACAACCTTCATGTTGACCAATTTGGCTAAATCATCTTGGAGCTTGGTGAAAATTGGCCAATAAGTTAGGTCAAAAATCTTCCTAAACTAGGTGAAAATTTCTAAGTGTTTTAGAAAAAGATCATGAATTTATGTATTTATAACTCAAAATGTAAGCATTTCTAGGACTTTATCATAAAATAAAATTTGTACATTTCATCAATATCTACAACTTTCTTGTTGAAAGTTTTCTTTGAATCATCTTTCATATTGGTGAAAAAATGTCATGAAGCAGTGAAATTATCATGTCGAAAAATGAAGAAATTTTTCTAAGTCTTGAAAAGTTTGACTATTTTGATGACTTTTTGACTTTCTTGTTTCTTGACAATCAAGCTTCATATTTTTGAATGTCTTGATGAATCTTGATCTTTGAAACTTAATGTTGACCAAAAATTCAATGTTTAACTTTTGGTGTATCAGTTGACTTTTTCAACAGTTGATAAAATTTCAACTATCAACTGTTTAATTTTAAGGAATGAATTGAGTCATGCAATTAGGTAAAAATAATGTGTTTGAGTTCTTAAGATCATGCCTCAAACCATCAATTCATGTATTGGGTCAAAAGTCAATGATTGGTCATTCCCAATCAAAACCCTAATTTTGACCATTTTGCCACTTTGATGATTTGAATATTTTCTTGAGGGATTGTGATCCAAACTTGATAAAATGATGAATATGACTTCAAAATGTTGATATTGGTAAAAAATCTTGAAGTTTGACTGCCAGTTGACCACAATTGACTTTTTACCCAATATAGTTAATTTTCAGTCATCTGATGAATTAACTTAGCAAAATTGTGATCCAAGACTTAAAACCTGGCATGGTTATTCTTGGAGGTCTATAATGAATCATGAAAGTAACTTGAGGCATTAGAAGTCCAATTGTCTTTGTGAATACCAAATCCCTAATTTGTGGCCTCAGTGCTTAGGAAATGAGTTTGTCTGATCAATTCTTGAGAATCTTTTGAGCATTGGAGATCCTTTGAGAGAAATGTCTTGAGAAAAGAGAGGGAAATTTTTTGGGTACAACAGTTGGACTATGATCATTTGGACATTTCTAGAAGGCCCAAGACCTCATAAAAGCTTGCCAAAACCCTGAGAGACATGTTTGAGACAAGGATATTCAAAAATGGCAAGTTAGAAAACATGTTTCATGACTTTTGGTAACACCATGATCACTTGATTCTTTCCTTCTTTGGTGACTTGAATCTCCTCCTCTATAAATACTCAAGCCCTCACTCTACAATGAGAAAAAAATTTGCCTCAAGAAAAGTCTCAAAAATCCCAAAATTTCAAAGAAAGTGTACCATTGAGTCTCAAGTTCCAGTTTGATTCAGTAAAAAACACAACCTCAAATCACTTCCAGAACATCTCCAAGGTAAGAATAAGTAACTTTCCATGCCTATTTGTACCTAAAACTTGCATATATGCCATGTCCGGTTTGCATTATTTTTGATTATTCGTATTACAAATTATATGCATTGTTAATTGATTCTAACAATTTAGATTGCTTAGCATGATTGTTTAGAACAGGTTTTAAGCCTTACATGCAAGTTTTAACATGAGGAATACGAGATGCCATTTTTAGGGCATACAATTCTGTTTGTTTCATGGCGCAGTGGTGGTGTTCTTGCTTGGCAAAGGAGAGGGTGTGGGTTCGAGCTTGGGCGCTTGCAACCATCTTTTATTTGTTTTCTAATCTTTTCCACTTTCCATTATTTTTACTTATTTTCTTATTTAATTTTCTACTAATCGTTTTAATCCATAAAAAATAAAAATAAAATAGTCTTAGGGTTTTTATTAATTAATCTAATTTTGGACATATTTTTAATTCAATTTTATTAGACTTAGTTTTTTTTAATTAATTAACCTTTGTAATTAATTTAGAATTAGATAATTAATTATTTTCTAAATGCTTAAAATTAACCCAAAATATTAAAAAAAAAGTGACATTTTATACATTTAGGTTTTTAAAAAAAATAATTTAACATGTATTTTTATTTATTTGCTATTTATTTTTAGACAAGTGTATAGTTTGTATAAAAATTGTAATAACTTAGTGTTTAATTTCTCGCAAGGTTTTATTAAATATTGTAACTACCCCGAAGCCATGTAATAGTCACAGGGCTTTACTTTTCGCACTTATATTTTATATACCTGTATACATGATGGTTATATGTATTCTAATAGGGTGTGTATGGAAAGACAAAAACAAACGTTAGAAAACCTTAACTCGAGATAATATGATTGAACTGAATCACCTTTGCACACTTTGCACCTCTAGGGTAACCTATCTTCCTTGCCTTCGGAAACATGGTCATGTCCCTCGAAAGTAAGGGTACTTTAGCAAAGACCCTCGAATAAATCATCATAGTCCCTTTGAATAAAGATCATAGTCTCGCGATGTCCCTCAAGTTACCTACGAAAAATGATCTAGTCCCTTGTTTCCTACGAAGAATATGATGACAATCCATTCAAATTTCTAAAGTATCCTTACAAGTTGCTTTCTATGACCATACGACAACCCTACACATGTCCCTTCACATCCAATAAATATGGCTACCTACCAACTAATGGTATGGGTAGCACTGTCTCTAACGGAGAAGGAAAAGAATAAGAACGACCTTTATTGGGTAAGGAACTTTTAATCGCTTTCTCACAACCTTTTTAACAAACAAAACATCTTTACACATCACACTTTTTTCAAACAAAATATTTTCAACACTTTGTATGCATTCTTGAGGACTGATACAAGAATCATTACAAAGTTAGATTTTCAAAATACTTTCAAACAAATCACATACACAAAGAAAATTTCAAAAAGTGAGCAAGCGATTAAGAGCCCGTAGATAACTACAGATGAAAAGGGTGCTGACACCTTCCCTTTTCATAACTTACCCCTCGAACTCAAAATTTATCAAGGTCTTTCCTATTCTTTTCAGCCTTTCCTTATATTGAATAAAAGAAAAGTCGGTGGTGACTCTAGCTATCCTCACATTTTGGATAAAAACCAAAAGTCAGTCCTCCCACCGTATTACACCTTGCAAAACAAGAGGAGATTGATTCACGAGTCCAAGTTGAAGGACAAGTTGTTAGAAAATTATGGCTTGCTTGAGAAGTCAAAAAAGCCAAGGGTTGAAAGTTCTGGTGCAATTGGTAATCAGATCAAAGAGTCAGTGAAGTGTCAGCAATAGTTTGAAAGTCTCTGGTTGTCCAAGGACAAGCTGAAAGTGAAGCTTACTGAAGAAATTAAAGCTCTGAAGAGACAGCTTCGAGAGGAGGAATCCAAATCTCAAGAAGCTTACAAACAGCGAGAGAGTTTAGAACAACAAATTCAAAGCCAACAAGTGCATATCACCAAGTTGACTGAAGGAGTTGCAAGCTCAAGATTCAACTCAAAGAGAAAGATGGTTAAAAGTTTGCAACAGAGGCTCAGTCGAGAGGAAGAAATGTCCAGTTGGCCCAATCTGTAGAAGAGTTGAAAAAGCTTAAAGACCAAATGGCAGACAAAGATAAGATTCTGACAAAGGAAATTGATATGGAAAGCATATATCCTGAAGATTGAGAGCTCAAGTGTCGTTACTTATCGTCTATAACGAGGAAGAAAGATCGTCTGATTCGGGATCTGATTCAAAAGTCAAACATCGAGATGACCAAGAATCAATTTCAAGAGTCCAAAGCATGGATTCAGAAATGCTTGGGGCAGGGTCCTCTCAGTCATCTGAAGTTTGATGGCAGTTCTTAGCATTATTGAGTTCTTATTTGTTGATAAGATCACTGCCAGATTTGTTGGACGAGATCTTTATGGTGTTTGACTGTATTCATGTTGAGGATTTTCTGTATGAATGATGTTTGGTTTTTATGATATGAGCAACTTTCTTTCCCCAATTATCTTTTCTATTGTTTCTTTATCTTGTCGCTATTTAATGTTTAATGAAAATTTCTGGATTCTTGGAAATGGTAAAACATTGCATGCATGATCATGCATTTATTCATATCATATCATGACAGCTTATGCCAGCGGGTCTTCTTACTTCTGATATGATTCTTTTCAGAGATTGATACTTCTAACTCTCACTGATACAACACCAGAGGTAATTCCAAAAGATAGATGGAACAAATTCAAGCCGATGTTAGTGCTATAGGTGTTAAGATGGATACTCGCATCGAACAATTGATGGAGATCATACAGAATATGGCCCGTCAGTAGGAAGAGTTAAGAGCCTTAATTGTAAGGCCTATTGGAACTTCAAATAATTGGAATGGAGCTTTAAATCCTCTGAGAGATACTGGAAATATTGTGGGGGTTACTGTTAATAATCTTGCTAGTAATCCCGACGGTCAAAATTTTAATGGTAATGTTGTTGTTAACCTTGGTAATCCTGCGGGTAAAAATTAAGGTACCCCTGTGATTCAAGTTGTGGGAAATGTTCCTCCACCCACTCCTCCTCGTCAGAATAATGAACAACCTTTCGTTCAGCCAAGACTTGTTCGTATACCTGTTCATAACCTTGAAGAGGATAACTATGAGGACTAGATTTATAACACTAAAGAACCTGCCGAAGCTGTTAAGAAGCTGTGTATGCTCAAGGAGCGTATGCGGGCTTTTGAGAATCAAGGTGTCATGGGCTTTGATATGACTGATTTGGGATTAGTCTTCGGAGTGAAGATTCCTCCAAAAATTAAAATGTCAGACTTTGTAAAGTACAAAGGCACCTCCTGTCCAAGGACACATGTCAAGTCTTACTACAGGAGGATGTCAGCATACTCCGATGATGAGAAACTACTCATGCACTTCTTTCACGACAGTTTGACTGGTGGGCCGTTAGAATGGTACATGCAACTTAAGAGTAATCGTATTTGTACCTGGAGAGAGCTTGCTGAAGTTTCGTCCAACATTATCGATACAACTCTGACCTGATGCCTACAAGAACTCAGTTGCAGAATCTGTCGCAGAAGCAAAATGAGTCATTTAAGGAATACACGCAAAGGTGGCATGAAAGGGCGGCTAGGGTCCAGCCGCCAATGATAGAAAGAGAAATGAAAGACATGTTTACCAGCACCCTGCAGGGACACTACTATATGGCTTGTAGTACTTCTGATACTTTTGCTGAATTGGAAACCTACGGGGAAATGACTGAAGTTAGAATTAAGATTGGAAATATTTAGAAGGATTTCTATGGAATTAATGCTGGTAATGAAAATAAGTCTTTTGGTGGCTACCAGAAGAATAAATAAGGTGAAGCCAATGCGATATATGTGCAAAAGGGTAAAGGAGGGGCTCATCAGGAGTTTGATAATCAAATTGATGTTGTGACAATCCCAACTGCAGCAGCTCAACGGAAAGCCTACGCACTGCGTCAGGGTAATCAACAATAGAAGCCGAGACAACCTCTGAGAAAGTTTGATGCACTTCCCATGTATTATACTGAAGTTCTACCTCATTTACTCGAGCTGAAATTGGTTGAATTGCACACTTGGAATGTTAACCCTGAAAGATTGCCACCGAAATTTGATGCTAATGCCCGATGTGAATTCCTCTCTGGAGGACATGGGTATAACATTGAAAACTACATTGATTTTAAGCACAAATTACATGATCTACTTGATTCCCAAGCCATCAACTTTGGGCCAATATCGACACCAAATATTCCCCAGCAGCCGTTGCCAACCCATGGGGGCGCTGTTGTCAATGCCATTATTAAAGATGAAGGTCTAAATTTGGTGATGGATGTGAACCTGTTAACAACTATTTTATATTTTTTGAAGGAACAACTATTAAAGAAAGGTGTGTTTCCAGGACGTGATACAGATTGCAAAGAATGTTTGATTCATCCAGAGGGCTGTGATTGCTTGAAAAGTAAGATTTAGAGGTTGATCACTGAAGGATCCCTACAGTTTGATAGATTAGTTGTTGAAACCCGAGCTGAAGATAATGAAGTGGATGTGATCACCATTCCATTTACAGCCAAGGAGATTACTGTTCCGGTAACAATTCTGATTCCTGATAAGCAGTCTCCATTGACGATCACCTTGCCTAGTCCAGTTTCGTATACCATTGATAAAGCATTTACCTAGAATTATGGAGGCGAATGTTATTTCCAGGGAAAGAAGTATGTAACTGAGATATCTGAATAAGATAAGTCTGAGGTTCATGACATTGTAGGTGAAAGTAGAATCACTAGAAGTGGTCGAATCTTTTCTCCTCCTAATCCACCAAAAAGTAGTGCTGAAGCCTTAGCCAAGGTCAAAGGCAAGAAGATTGTAGTAATGGTGGAGAATTCGTGAAGAATCCTTTTGATCAAACTTTGAGTGCTCATATAGCCAAAGATGTGGCGGAGTTGATGCGATACATCAAGAAGAGTGATTATAAGATAATTGATCAGTTGGGACTCCGAGTATCACTGTAATGCCCTGATGAAGTTATTGGGGACTTCTTTTGTTCCTCAAGAAATTTAAATGAATCAATTGGAAGGAATCTTGGCTAACATCTCTGCGAGAAATGGGTTAGGTTTCACAAATTTCGATTTACCTCCCGAGGGGAAGAAGCATAGAAAGGCACTGCATATCTCAATCGATATTGCAACGACTACCTTATCCCCTATGCAGGTTAACATAGGATCATCCCTCAATGTTCTGCCAAAGTCTACTCTCTTGAAGTTGGACTACAAAGGGGTTGTGTTGAGGCCTAGTGATTTGGTGGTTAAGGCATTTGATGGGCTGAAAAGAACTATATTTAGTGAAGTTGACTTCCCTACAAAAATAGGTCCTCAGATCTTTAACATGACATTATTTATCATGGATATCAATCCTTTATACTGCTGTTTTCTAGGGCGCCCATGGATCCATGGGGTTGGTGTTGTGACTTCTACATTGCATTAGATGTTGAAATTCCTGGTTAATGGGAAAGTGGTCACCATTTATGGTGAAGACGACAATATTGTCTGTCATCTGAGTACCTTGCGGTATGTTGAAATTGAGGGTGAGGTACATGAGACTCTGGGCTAAGCGTTTGAAACCGTGCGAGTTGTTAAAGCTCTTTGTCAAGAGGTTAAAAGGTCGGAAGTCGCCATGGAATCTAACCGATAAGCTTAGGAAATTGTAGAATATGGACATCCTGAAGGTTGGGGAAGAGTTTTGGACCTTCCTACACAGAAAGACAAGAAGGGTTTGGGATTTATGGCTAGACGAAGCGCGCCGATTACCGTTCTGAGGATTCAAGGTATTCCCCCTCTGATCAAATTCCTCAGTGGTGGTATCATCCATGGGGAAGCTCGTGCTTTTAGAGAGGAAGGCGAAAACAATTGTGATATGGACAAATGGATTCGTCCTACTGTTCCGGGACAAGAGACTTTCAATTGGTTTACTGAGAAGTCGTCACAATTACCCTCTATGAAGAGTAATTTTTTTTTGCTTTTATCATACAATAATTCCTACGTTCTGCCCAAGACGTAGTGATCATGTTATATGGCTACAATGTTTTCATTTTCAAAATTATCATCAAGGACTCCTTTTTGAATTCAAATATTTTGCTCCTCGTCTTTCTCTTTATTTTTCAAAAGAAGTGGCAATATGATTTTATTTTTATTTTTTAAATCTTAAACTAAAATATATAAAAAATCATTAAACATGCAGATACAGTCCCCCATTAATCAAGGATTTTATCGAAAATGATTATGCTATGGCTCATTATGAATTTGAAAATCCAATCTATCAAGCTAATGAAGAAGCTGAAGAAGATTGTAAACTTTCCGAAGAGTTGGCCGGATTATTGAGGCAAGAGGAAAGGGCTATTCAGAAGCACCAAGAGACTCTAAAAGTGATCAACTTTAGTACTAATGAGGTCAAGAAAGAAGTCAAGATTAGGGCCGCATTGGAAGAAAGTATGAAGCAGAGATTGATTGAAATTCTCCGAGAGTATTTTGATATATTTGCTTGGTCCTATGAGTACATGGCTAGGTTAGATACATATATTATTATGCACAAGCTTCCTCTCAGAGAAGATTGTCCTTCGGTCAAGCAAAAGCTTTAAAGAACTCATTCCGAGATGTCTAAGAAGGTCAAATAAGAGGTCCAGAAATAGTTTGATGCGGGTTTCTTGAAAGTTATCTCTTGTCCGCCATGGGTTGCAAACATTATGCCAGTGTCGTAGAAAGATGGCAAAGTCAGAATGTGGGTTGATTATAGGGACTTGACCAGAGCAAGCCCTAAAGACAATTTTTTGCTTCCTCATATTGACATTCTAGTTGATAATACTGCTCATTCAAAAGTTTTTTCCTTCATGGATGTAGGGGAAACGTGATGCCCTTTGGTTTGAACATTTTGCTACAAAGTGATGCCCTTTGGTTTGAAAAATGTAGGGGTAAAGTATTAGCATGCTATGGTCAATCTCTTTCATGACATAATCCATAAAGAGATGGAAGTCTATGTTGACAAATGATTTCCAAATCCAAGACAGAAGTGGAATATCTTGTCCATTTGTTGAAGTTATTTAAAAGATTCAGGGAATTAAGACTGGGGTTGAACCCTAACAAGTGCACCTTCTAGGTGAGATCAGGGAAGTTATTGGGCTTTATTGTAAGAGAAAGAGGAATTGAGGTTGATTCTGCCAAAATAAAAGCAATACAAGAAATGCTTGAGCCGAGAACAGAAAAAGAGGTTCATGATTTTCTCCGGAGGTTGAACTACATTGCTAGATTCATCTCTCACCTTACAGCCACGTTTGAACCAATATTCAAGCTATTGAAAAAAGATCAAGTGGTCAAATGGAATGACAATCACCAAGCGGCATTTTATAAAATAAAAGAGTATCTATAGGAACCTCTAATTCTTTTACCTCACGTGGAAGACATGCCTTTGATAATGTATCTGACAGTGTTTTAAAATTCTATAGGCTGTGTACTCGGTCAACATGACGAGACGTGTAGGAAAGAACATGCTATTTACTACCTGAGCAAGAAGTTTACTGATTGCAATTTGAGGTACTCATTGCTAGAAAAGACTTGTTGTGCACTCATGTGGGCAACAAAGCGTCTCATACAGTATATGCTAACTTACACTACTCTCTTGATATCTAAGATGGATCCAATCAAGTACATTTTTGAAAATCCATCTCTCACGGGAAGAGTATCTCGTTGGCTAATGATTTTAACTGAATATGATATCTAATATACTACACAAAAAGCCATTGGCAGATTATCTTTCTCACCAGCCTATGGAAGATGGCTATCAATCAATGAAGTTTGAGTTTCCAGATGACGACATCATGTACATACGGGATTTTAACATTCTCGGTCTAGAGGAAGGACCTGAACCAGAAACACGATGGATGATGGTGTTTGATGTTTCCTCGAACGCATTGGGTAATGGTGTTGGTGCTGTTATTACCTCTCCTGAAGGTTTCCATACTCCTTTCACTGCCAGAATTTGCTTTGATTGTACCAACAATATGGCCGAGTATGAAGATTTTATCTTTGGAATCGAAGCTGCCATTGATTTGTGAATCAAGATCTTAGAAGTCTATGAGGATTCTTCTCTAGTAATTAGTAAAATCAATGGAGATTGGGAGACTCATCACCTGAATTTGATTCTGTATCGTGAGCATGTTATGAAGTTGATCCTATATTTTGATGAGATTACTTTCAATCGTATCCCAAGAGAGAAGAATAATTTGGTAGACACTTTGGCTACTCTGCCATCCATGTTTAAGTTCCGATGGGCAAGTGAGGCCCCCTCTATTACTATCTTGAGGTTGGATGAGCCAGTGTTTTGTTATGAGATAAAAGAGGAATTTGACGAGAAACCTTGGTTTTATGATATCAAAAGATATCTTGAAACACAAGAATACCCAGAGGATCCATCTATTACAGATAAGAAGACTTTGTGGAAGTACTTAACTAAGTTTTTCCTCAATGGTGGGGTTTTGTGTTAGTTCTCTGGTTTTAGGATTGGCTTAATTTTTTTTGTAAAACAAATAACAGAAGCAATGAAGAATAGGATAAGAAGAACAGGTATAACAAGAAGTCCTATTACAATGATAGAACGTGTTGTGTTGAACTTTTTAACCAACTGGAATAACATGTCGAAGAAGATGTCTTGACATCGTGCCTGCTGAGCTGGATAATGAGATTCAGTTTGTTCTCAACATTGGCAGAATATTCAGGAGAATATTATGCATCCTATGTGGCGCATATTTAAAGGTCCAAAAAATTCAATCAGAAATCAAGGAGAATGAAGACTTTCTAAATAAGGAGATTATTTAGGAAAGTAAAGATTGAAGACCTTTCTTGGGGAAGAAGTTTCTACAGTTTGTTACAGCTGATTTGCTGTGATTGAAGGCCCAAAAAAAGTTGGGTAACAGGTTATAAATAGAAGGGTTTGTAACCTAGAAAAGACACGACTCAAGATGTAGAAGTCTAGGGTTTTGTCAAGGTAAACCTTTCAAGTTGTGGGAAGGTTACCATGTTCACCTCGAAGCCTGTAGGTAAGAGGTGTATTATTCTTGGAGGAAGCTTTGAAGAAACTCCAGGATGTGTTCTTAGTTAGGAGCAAAGCTAACAAATAGTGGAGTTTGGCTTAGAAAATTATCTAGGTTGTCATGGAAGTGTATCTTCCGAACTGCCTATCTGTGTGATCAGAATCTTGGTGAAGGGTCGTTGATGTAGTGACTAAGGTGTTGACTGCTGGACATCATTGCGATGATTGGAAGTGGGATGGGGATATTCCATATCTAGCGAGGACCTAGGTAGAAGGGTCACTGGGTAATGATTAAGTGCGTAGATCGTCAATGGGTGTGTTTGTTGTAGGGTATAGAAATTGATACTGCTGATAGTGGACTTCATTCCTGGCTTGGTAGCCCCCATAGTAGGTGTTGTTGTACACTGAACTGGGTAAACAATTCAGGTGTGTTCTTTATCTTTTCAGTATTGTTTTGCCTGTGTGTTTATGTCAGATCAGATTTCTCGACATCCTTGTAGAACATCTGAGTCTACTGTACCAGAATTTTAATTGGTATCAGAGCAGGCATCTTGTTCTGCTCTGGGTGAGATCTTGGGAAGGTACTTTCTGGTCATGGGAAAGGAAGAAAGTATTTACTGAAAAGAGGTATGAACTTGGACAATTCATACTATTGTTTGGATGATCTCTTAGAAATGGTCATTGGTTATATATGATAGGTATTGTTCTTGGTTGTTTCCATTAGGCTTGCAGCTTAGAGAGAAGCTTCTGTATGTAGGGTTTATTTTTTTTCAATCCTAGGTTGCCATGCTTGGACTTGGATAATGGTGTAAGCATTGTGTCTGAATATTGTTGAGGAGTTCGTTATATTCCGTTGCATGGTTTCTGATATAACCTTGAAAGTATGAGAAGAATACTAGGGTTGTTACCCTCAACAGAATATATGCTGACATTTTCAACCATATTAAAAGTGTCAAAGATACTTGATATTTTCCTCAAGTCCACTCATAAAGACATTTATCAATAAGGTTTATGAGAATCAATTTATCAATGATGCTCATATACATCTGCATATTAACCTTGAAGACTGTCAAGAATGGTATGTTCCAAGAAGAAGGAACTGATGTTCTATGGGATGTTAGAACATTATTTCAGAAGGTATGCAACTACCAGTTGAAGAAAAGATGCTTTGGGTACTGAATAAAAATGTTTTGAATACTTTTTGTTTGGAACCTACTCCTGATTTGGAAGAGGAGGCATCTGGTTTGTGCAGGTTGATTAGGACACAATCAACAGTTTATCCACTCCATGTGTCCGTTTATTTCTACCAAGGATTATGGGAGTATAGAGGCTGAGCTCCATTCTCTTGAGAAGAACTCATAAAGGACCCTTTATGTATATAAGATGAAATCTTATCTGGAAGATCCTTCTGATCAAAGGAACCTGATTCATGGAATCCTATTTGTGGCCATAGAACAAATTATGTTTGAAGAGGAGTATTGTGATACAACCACAATGTTTGATGCTCTTGAGTATTGTTTTAATTTCCCTTGAGGAAGAGAATTGGTGATTCTCTTTGTGTACCTTCAGAAGTTGTTGAAAAAGATCCCCTTGTCAAAGGTTGATATGATGTCAAACAGAATGTCATGATATCTTTGAATATGTTAAAATTTGAAGGGCATTGTTTTTGAAGAATCAAGGGAAACAAATGCTTTTGAAAAGTCTGTATCTGTTTCCAGAGACCTAATAGAGGGAATTTCCTCTGTAGGTACAGATAATGGCATCCATCATCTCAAAGTCAGACATGAGGTCCAAATAAAAGCTTATTGGGATATGAATCATGCAATCCTCTGCATAAGTTGATAGTCTAATCCTAAATATTGATCAGTTGTTGTTGGTTTGTTTCCTTGTGTTAACCCCCACAAGAGTTGATTATAAGTTACTATGGATGTTACCCCCAGGGCCATAGTAAGAATGGATGATGTCGTATCTAATGTCGGGACATCATCTCTAGGTGAGTTCTTCCTCTAAAAAGTAAGTTGTTGTGTAGATCATGAGGTGAGTATTGTTGTTCACCAGTGGAGTTCAAAGTTGGAACGTTTGATCATGATAGAGCTGAAGACCAGTCTCTGACCAAGTCTGGAATGTTGAAAGGATCCTTTTGTATTGGACGATGAAAAAGAAGGATGTCATATCAAGTGCTCTAATATCTATTGAAAATGAGTATCATCTACAGTTGTGTGTGGGGAAGTTTTTTTCTCTGATGACAAATACCCTGTCAGGAGATGAGTACTTATCTGGGGTATGGATGCAAATCTACTATCTGAACTTATGATTCAGATATTATTGAGAGTCTATTTCTCTCTATGGTGATCAGGTGGCTGTATCAACCTGAATGAGTCGTATAAGATATAATATTTTGTGATCTTCTCCTAAAAAGACTATCAAGCTTAATAATATCTTTGGTTGATAAATCAAGAACTGAATTATTGGGATATGTGAAGAAAGGTTGATGTCCTAAATGATATTGTAACATCATTTTGTAAAGGAAAGTTTAGGATTATGATTGAGGATCAACATGGTTGTCAAAATAAGGAGTTCCAACTTTGTGGATTAGAAGATGCAGATCTTGATCCTGTCTTTAATAATATGCTTGGTGACTGCATAACTACTATGTTGAAGACTTCACTAGTACCCGCAATTGCTAGTGATTGTTAGAGCAAAGGAATATGAAGAAGGTGGTCTTCCTCTATTATAAGTATGTCAGCCTGGTGTGCCTAAAACAAGCTATTTGAGGGCTTGTGTTTGTATGATGTCCAAGTATGTGTTCACGATATCTTGTTTATCCAAAGAGGTATGGATATTTGTGTGGTTATGTATCAGACATGACCTTGTAAAAGTATGAATACCTGGAGTTGGTATATTTTCACAAGAGTGTGGATATGTTCCAGTGAGTGCGTGAGGTCTCTTGGTGTCCAAGTGTTCATCCTCAGCAGAAGCCTTGTTTGTCCATGGTTAAGCATGTGTGTAATTCAAGCTTGTGAAGATTACAGGCAACATGTTGTGACCTATGGCTACTAGGTGTAACCGTCTATGTCCCTGTTGGGTCTATGTGGTTCTAGTCAGGAGAAGCTAGTATATTCTGTTTTCTATAAGGGTTGAGCTTAAGGTCAAGTCACTGACCTAACCTGGAATATTTTTGCTGCCATGATTGGATGTCATGTCGAAGATTCAGAAAGTATCACAGGTGTGAAGAGGAAGGATGTCATATTAAAGTTCTACCTAGTGTGAGAAGGTAATCCTATCTGAATAACTAATAAGTACTTTGACGGGAGACTGAGTATTTATTAGGATTGTGCATAAAAGTTGACTACAAATACCTTGACAGGAGTTGAGTGTTTGTCTGATGATTGAGTGCAAATCTGATTTCTGAACATGTCTTTCAGAAAAAATTTGAGAGCTTATGCCTCTTAAATTATGCTTTGATTGTGGTAGATACTGAAAATGAGATCTATTGGAATCCTATTGTGTAGATTGGGAGGTTTTTAGAGGGAATTTATGGAAATAAGTCCCTTGGATGGTGATAGGTTCTGTAGTAAAGTTGGTAATGTCCCAAATGATGTTGTAACATCATTGTTGATGATATTTTGTGGGATAGACTTGGGGAATGTGAATCTTAAATATTCTACCACCTCATTCAGAAGTGGCAGTTCTATCTTTGGTTTAGAATAAGAAGATTCTGAGTTTGTTTAGAGAAGTATGCTCAAGTAATGTATAACTACTATCTTGGTTTGAAGACTTTACTAGTGTCAGCAAATACTAGTAATGTGCAGAAGGAGGATTTAATCAACACATTGGTTAAGGGGTACTCGTTCTGTTGGAGAGTCTGAATCTTAGTAAAGCTTTTAAGCACACTAAGAAATGGTTGGAAGTTGGTTTCAGACTATTGTAACATGACATCTTAGCCATCCAAAGAGTCATGACAATATGTGTGGAGGTGCAAGGGCATGAATCAGGTGTCCATGTACTTAGAGTTATTCCCAGTGAACTAGTGGGTGATTAGTGTTGTGTTTTCTCCATAATGAAATTTTTGATTGTCCATGACAGGAGGAGTCAGTGGACTAATTGGTTTGTTTGGAGCTTGTGATGTTCAAGCGTATAGATTTATTTCCCTCCTAAGAGGATGATGTTGGATAACATGCTGAGACATGTTGCTACAAAATGTAGTTGTTTATGCCCTTATGAGTCTCTGAAGACTCTAGCCAGATGTTGCTAGAGTATACCATCCTTCTCCAAGAGGATGTGTTGGTTCTGTGAGAATTTATTTTTCTCTGTAGTAGTGAATGGGATAAAGAAGACTATCATGTTGGTTGTTAGAATATGTTAACTCTGGTTATGATGTCGAGGATGATGTCCAGGACATCTCTCCTTTGAAGTAGTCTGCAAGTAAGAAGCTTTCTGGGTTCCTGATGCTCCTCTTGACAACATTTCCTTCCATTCTATTGGTAATGCTGAACAATGGAAATATATGTCTCAAAGAAGAATTTCCCTTGAAAGAGAATTGGGAGCAGGTGCACTGGAGTGCAAAGAGATTATGGAGTTGGTTTCTTTTGTTGGCTTGTGCTGATCACATAAGTAAGGAATATAGGAAGGTGTTTGTGTTGAATTTTGCCTTGCTGTCATCAATAGTTATCTTGGCAGGTCCGAAGATGATTATTGTGAGTTGGATGTGACTGATATCAGGTGTGCAAAGCCATTACTACGAACCAGACTGTAAAACATGCAGGAATCTGTGCACCAGTTGTGTGTTCTAGTGGGAGCTTATTAAAGGATTTATATGCACAGTGAGTCCTTTAAATGATTGAGAACCAGTTTGATTAGGTTCTGTATTATGGACTTGATGTATCACATGATGTCTTACAATCATGATGGTTGTTTTGTTTAATGCTTGGGATTGTTCGTGTGAAGTTGGGTGCTTAAGCATTATTGTGAGAAGTGGCATTTCTGACTATGTGGATTAAAATATGGAGAGTCTACAGTAACATGCTTGATGAATGCATGACTATTATCAGCAACTACTAGTAGATATAAAGGCAGAAGGCTGCTAACAGATACTTAAGGGGTATTTTTTTGCTGCAAGTCACTCCAGAAAAGGTTTGGTGATTTGGAGAAACTAAGAGTTTTTGGAGTTTGTGAGTGACTTCACACCTAGTATGCATGACATCTTTCCTATTCAAAAGGTCATGATATATAGTATGGTTATGATAAGACAATGATAAAATGTGTCCTTGTGTTGTGAAGAAGTCAGGGTTCCTGGAAGTATTCTCAAGGAGTGAAAATATCTGACTCTAGTTTGACTCTATTGAGGGAGTCAAGGTTCAGCATATGCGGGAAGTGCTGAAGTTTCTCATCTAGTGCAAAAGTCTTCATCTTCAGCTGGAGCATTAGTTACTCATAACAAAGGGAGTCACGTGGATATTTGTAAATTGTTGCTGCAATAATACATGTATTGTCAAGCCAGAATACAACATGTTGTAACATTATGAAGTTATGGATAAACTTAACAAGACATGGTTGTTTCTAACTATGAGAAGCTTGGTGAAGATCAAAAGTTCACATATCTCTTAGATGTTTAAAGGGAAGTCTAGAAGAATTTATTTTTCTCTATAGATTTCAAAAATACTCCTTGAGGGTCTATATTATGAAGAGGTGTCACAAATGTGATATTTTGATATCTTAGTGTATGTCACTAAGTCTAAGTGAAAGAAGAACACTTAAAATCTAGTATGAACATGTGGATAATCTGGTGAAGCATCCCTAATTGGTGGGAGAAAAATTGTTGATTACTGAAATAAGAAGACAATGTCTGACTAAGTGTCAGGACATTATTCAGGACATGTTCCTGCATGATCAACATAGGGTGGAGTGGCCTATGTGATCAAACATGTGGATGTTTGACTATGCATGTGTAGGAAGTAGCTATAGCATTCAAACCATTATGGACGAAGCACATTGATATTTGAAGTTTCCTCCTCAAATATCGCTTCTTTTGACCAAGTTTGGTGCTACAATCTAGGATCATTATTTTCCAAGTAAAAATACCAGTTATTTATAGAGAGTTCTCCATACCTCTATAACCCTGTGAGCTCTTGAGTCCATAATTCTTATGGCTTTTATTCAAGTTTGGGTAAGTTGTGCTTGGGTCTGGTATTATGAAGGTCTCCTTTGCCAAGTTTTGGCTATAAATGGGGAGAAAGGTGAATTAGCTCAGATTCTACTGCTTCCACAAGTGGTTATTAATAATGTTCACATATGTAAAAATAAGATGTTCGGTCCTATTTATGTGACATATGTTTGGGACCTGTGATCTGAGTTATGAACACAGTTATGACCTGTGTTCTGAGTTATCAGGGGCAGTGGTTGATTTGGTCTTAAGGAGTTATTGAGAGTTCTCTTATTCCTCCATTGGTCATCTATGTTTAGAAGATGTTCCTGCATTGAGGGGGGGTATAAGTTGTCTTCTTCTATCTTCTTCCTCGTGTGCATCAACCAAACTTTAGGACTTTCCTTTCTTTTATCTTGAAACAGATGTTCGTTGGTGCTGATGTAATTGAGTTCTTCAAAGTGCTGCAAAGAAGATGTCTAACAATATGTTGAGACATAATTTTCAACTGAAGATCTATTGTTGTCTGCAGTAGCTTCTGAATTGCTGTAATCTACTAGATTGCAATTGTTTTTAAATTATTTGTTTTAGCCAAAATTTTCCAAAGGGGGAGATTATTAGTTCTTTTGTTTTAGGATTGGCTTAAATTTTTTTTTAAATCAAATAATAACAGCAATGAAGAATAGGATAAGAAGAACAGGTACAACAAGAAGTCCTATTACAATGATAGAACATAATATGTTGAAATTTTTCAACAACTGGAATAACAAGTCGAAGAAGATGGAAACTATCTTTCTTTCTCTTTGGCACGATAAAGATCAATTCCTGAAACAGGACGGAGAAACTATCTTTATTTCTCTTTGGTCAGATTGAAGATCGATTTCTGAAACAGGACAAAGCGACTATCTATGTAAATAGATTGAAGATTAACTCCCGAAATAGGACGGGGAAACTATATTTCTTTCTCTTTGGTCGGATAAAGATCAATTCCCCAAACAGGATAGGGAAACTATCTTTCTTTATCTTTGGTCAGATTGAATATCAATTACTGAAACAGGGCGGGGCGATTATCTTTATCACCAATGGTATGAACTACCGAAACAGGACGGGTTTACCAACAAACTGATTATAGATCAATTCTCAAAACAGGACAAGGCAAGTATCTACATGATAAGCAACTATTCAAACAACTTTCCCATAGGTTCATTCTGGAACGCACTCTTCAGATACAGTAGAGTGTAGACTCATTCTAATACTTCTATCAAAAATTACCTATGGATGGCATCTATAAGCCCATCTCTGACAACTCTATCATCTCTCCAAATGGAATATTTAATCCCATTCCCGATATAATCAACAAACAGTTCTATTTCATGCACAAATGAGTGCAAATTTCTGGGTACTTAAGTGTTCAATCATCTTCCACCTTCAAGTCACGAATGGCGGACAAGCCAATCTAACTCTTCAGGTTTAAGAAGATTGAACAGGGGCAGTTGTTGTACCCCCAAAATTTGCCCTCTCTTTTCTAAATACATTCCTGAAAAATTATCTCCAATGCTCAAGGATTCTCAAGAATTGATCAGACAAAATCACCTCCAAAACACTGAGACCACAAATTAGGGTTTTGACTGAAGTTGACTGATCATTGACTTTTGACCTAATACACAATCTATTGGTTTGAAACATAATTTCAAGGATTCAAACACCACATGTTGACCTAATTTCATGACTCAAGTCATTTCTCAAGATCAAAAGATTGATAAAAAATTTATCAACTGATCAAAAGTCAACTGATACACAAAAAGTCAAACTTTGACTTTTTGGTCAACATTACATTCCAAAGATCAAATTCATTAAGAATTCAAAAATATCAAACTTGATCATCAAGAATCAAGAATCAAGAATCAAGAAAGTCCACAAAAAGTCAAAGTTTTCAATACTTTAAAATTTTTCTAAGTGTTTTTTTAAACTTGATAATTTCATTACTTCATGACATTCTTTCACTAAGATGCAAGATGATTCAAAGAAAACTTTCAACATGAAAGTTATAGATCTTGATAAATTCTACAACTTTGTATTAGAGGGTTGATGTCCAAAAAATGCTTAGATTTGAAGATATGAGCCCGTGAAGTCATGACATTTTTATTTAACACAGAAATTTTCAACAGGTTTTGATCAGTTTTTATCTCAACTTCTTGGCCAATTTTTATCAAGTTCCAATTATATTTAGCAAAAGTGGAAATCATGAAAGTTGTAGAAAATGTTTCAAGCTTTCCAAAACATCTAAGAGCATGAATTTATCAAACTTGAGCTAGGATATTCAAAGGCGTGAAGTTGGGCATTCATTCTTGAATTACAAGTTATTTTTGTGAAGAGCACATGATCTCATCCACATGTTATGCTACATAATATTGATTTACATGCCTTCTAACTTTAAAATCTCACCATAATTTAATGTTTACACAAACTTTTGGGCTATGGTCCATTTGGTTTAAGCATTGTCCAAGTGATCTTTCCATTTTTGGCACAAAGTTAACATTGCCATTCTTGAAAAGCATGCTTTAATCACAATCTTAACTCCTTGAGCCTCTTAATGGTTTCTTCTGCACATACACAATGTCAAAGCAAGAAGCAACCATCTACAACCTGCAAAGCACTCCAAAAATCAGGCCATGCCCACATTAGAACTATGAAAAACTCATGCACTCTCATTTACAATCCAACAAAGCCATAACCCTATAATTTGTAAACATGGTCAACCCTTTTCTTAAAACCTCTTGCCTATAAAAGAGAGATCAATTGCAAGAGAAATACGTCAGAAAAAAAGGAGAGAAAAAGAAGAGAAACAAGCACTCAAAATCCCTTTACTCTCAAACAACCAGAATTGTCCATAAAACCTCCATTTTTTAGCTTTGAAGTCCAAATCTTTGAGTCTCAAAAACCTTACAAGTTTTCCCCAAACAAACCATCCAAATACTTCACATACATAATATAGAAGTTGTTCAAACATAAGAACAACTTCTGTAACATCACTATCACCATCTTCTAAACTCAAAAAACAAGACCTTACAACTTGACTTGGTTGAAGTTATTTAGAAATTTTAACCATAAAAGGAGGGTTGGAGCAACTTCAAGAAGGTCCAAAGGAGCTAGATCAATCACCACTTTGCACCCAAAAATATCCGTGCATATACTAAATTTTTCGCTTCAAGAGGTAAACTTTCTTAAACTGTGATATCGTTATCCATACATCATTTGCTTTTGCGCTCAAAAGGATACAATAAGACATATTGAAGAGAAAACATAGCAAAAAGCCATGCCAGGAGCTGACATGGGTGTCCGTGTCACACAACACGGCCTGTGTCAGCTCAGCTGGGTTGAAAACTTAACAAAAATGCAGGGCAGGTCTTGACACGGGTGCCCATGTCACACGACACAGCTAGTGTCAACTCAAATGGTTCAAATACGTGTAGGGTAGAGGCTGACACGGGTGCCCGTGTCACGCGACACGGCCCATGTCATTTCAGTTAGGATAGAAAAATGTGTTGGAAGCTTTGAATAGGTCCTGACATGGGTGCCCGTATCCACTGACACAGCTCGTGTCAACTCAGGCATCAAATTTCCTAATTTTGAGATTTTTTAGGTTATTTTGGACATATTGCATTGCTTGGAGATGACCTAAGACCATAAAACCGTTTTTCTAAGTGAAACATAAAAAAAAAACATTTTTATAAACAATTAGTGTTGTTTTTAAGTTAACTTAGACCTAGGTTTTTATTTAATTAAATTAACTACAAAAAATTTTCAATCAAAAAACTCACAAAAAATAACTTATATTCACTTTACATTCTTCGTGCATTTTACCATTTCACATTACAATTTATGTAATTGTCAAAGCCTTGTAATAGTAATTAGGATTTTATTTACTTTTCATCCCCATTTGTAATTTTTATCCCCCGTCTCCTAAAGTATTGTAATAGCGTAGGATATTTAACTTCCACAATTTATCGTTTTCCATGTTATTGCTAGTAATTAGGGTTTGTATGGGAAGATTTTAAAATTAATACTAGAAAACCCTAATACAAGATAAATACATGAAAACAATACACTATGCACACATACACCTCTAGGGTAACCCACACGTGTTGCCTCGGATAAAATAGTCATGTCTCTCGAACGTGGGATTCTTTAGAAAAGACCCTCGATTATAAGATCGTAGTCCCTCTATGACCCTTCGAAGTTTCCTTCGGTAAAACGATCATGGTCCCTTACGACAATTTCTAAAGTGTCCTACATGTTGCCTTCTATGATTGTACGATGACCCATGCATGTCCTTTCACATCCAATGATAAGGTTTCTTACTAACTAATGGTAAGATAACACTATCTAAAGGAGGAGGGAAAAAACAAAGAATTTCTTTTGAGTAGGTAGAACGCTCGTAGTTGCTTGCTCACAAAAATTTCAAAAACAAATATCTTTCAAACACACCAACACTTTCATGAAATATTTTCAAAAGTCAACACTTTGTATACATTCTTATAGAGACGAGAATCATTACAAAGTTCGCCTAAACAAAGGCACTTTTCAAAAATACTTTCAAATAAACACAAACACGTTTCATAAAGCATTTCAAAGTGAGCTAGCAACTAAGAGCCCGTAGATAACTACGGATGAAAAGGGTATTAACACCTTCCCTTTTCATAACCTACCCCCCGAACTCAAGAAAAATATCTCAAAAGGTCTTTCCTGTTCTTTTCACCCTTTCCTTTATTGGATAAAAGAAAAGTTGGTGGCGACTCTTGCTATCTGCAACAATTGCGATAAAACACAAAACACCCAAGTCAGTTCTCCCACCGTATTACAGCTAGATTCTAACCTAATAAGTATAAGTCAACTGTGTGATGAGGGCCTCAAAGTTAACTTTACAAACGTTGGATGTCTAATAATAAATGAGAAGAAT
The DNA here is from genome assembly GCA_948472305.1 of Vicia faba. Classification (NCBI taxonomy): domain Eukaryota; kingdom Viridiplantae; phylum Streptophyta; class Magnoliopsida; order Fabales; family Fabaceae; genus Vicia; species Vicia faba. Next base: position 987,940,408 of record OX451735.1, on the reverse strand, counting down.
GAGGTCATCATGAAGGGTAGAAGATCAATAAATAATTGTTACTTATGGAGTTCAGAGGAAGAAGAATATTCTGGAACATGTCTGAGGGCCAAGAAAGCGGGAAAAGGGAGTATGAAATCAAAACATATGGTATTTTCTTACACAGTTACACAAGATGTCAAGACATCGTATTGTGATAACTTGAGAATAACCAAGGGTGGTGATTGCACTAATCAACAAGGTTGGAATAAGTCCAAAATTAGTAAGTCACGTGGTGTGAAGGATCAAACCAAAAAGAAAGACCTGATTTTTGATTGTGCAAACACGAGAAAAATACAAGTTGTGAAGCAAGGGGCATCAACTGATGTGAAGATGCCAATTTGTTTTCCTTCTCTCATCTATGGTATAATCATGGGGAATTATCATGGTATCCTATTGAATATAGACTATGTGAAGAAAAGAGAAACTCATGTATCCCTGAATCATAAACTATTTGGTGGAACACATGTCCTAGGCATTGTTGTAACATCTTTAAAGGCACCTATTCCTAGAACCACAAAGACAGAAATAATTTATTAGTTGAAAGAATCATGCAGAGAGTTGTAAGACTCTATCAGATCTAACACAAATAGAAAAGTCAAGCTTTAAGGGTGGATCAAAGCTCTAACAGAGGAGGATGTCGGACAAGCTGAGCATGATGAGAATCATGATATTGATAAGAGAGATACAAGTACTGATTCTAACATTAATCATGCAATTACATCTGATGATTCATCTGTAAGTAACCAAGCTGGTGAAAATAGTGATGATTTTGGTTCTAAAGAGGATGGTGGTACTGGTACCTCTACTGCGTGATGAATGTAGCTTTCTTCTTTTATGTTTTTTTGTTTATGATTATGTAAGGGCTAAATTCCCAGGATATTTTAAATTTTTGCACCCTGACTCTATAACTTTAGGTGCTTAAATTGTATTTCTAATATTGTCTGCTTACCTTTGTCACATTGTGGCTACAAAGAAGGGGTAGTATGATATTGAGGGTGCTCGAGCTGGAACTTGCTGAGGGGGAGAATTATATGATTTTCTATTTGTGATAACAGGTTTTGAGGGGGAATTCCTGTTGGTTTTAAAGAGATGTCAGAAATGATGTCTTGACATCATGGTATGAGAACTTAAGTGTTCTCTATTTTTGGTGCAGTTGCGTTAGTAGATCAATTAACTACTAACTATGTGTGTGCTACTATTTCTTCTATTTTCTGTACTGCTAACCTTGCTTATGTGTTTTTTTCGCTCATGTACCTCTAATGTGAATGTTTGATTTATTTTCAAGTATATTCTTTTTGTGCAAGAGTGATTTAAGTGTTTTAGCCAATATATGCCAAAGGGGGGAGATTGTTATTTCTCTGGAATTATGGTTGGCTTACATTTTGGTAAAACCATTTTAGCAGCAACGTGTTGAACAAGATGTTCCAACATTCTATTTTAACATGTCGAGTAAGATGTCCCAACAAGGAGTTAGGACATCGTGTCTGCAGCAAGCTGACAGTTATGGATCAGCTAATTTTTAGCTATTGTATATTCATGGAATATTCATTTAGCTTATGTCGCATCCAAGATTGATAATTCAGAATATTCTTTGATTGGTTTTCGAAGATTTGATTTGTTTCTAACTATGGAGATTTATTAGGAAACTAATGATTGAAGACCTATTTTCTTAGAGGACTTTTTGCAGACTTTATGCAGCCTCACTACTGCAGTTTTAAAGCCCAACCCAGTCTAGAATAAAGTTATAAATAGACTGTTGTATACCTAATATGAGGTAGAACTTACGTGAGTATTTTTAGGGTTGTAGAATCCTTATTTTGTGAGCCTCTCTAATATCATCTTGATAGAAGAGTATGACTGTTTTGTTGGGTTGCAAGTTCTCTATGAGATTTTCATAATCTTTTAAGCATTGAACATATTATGTGTCAATTCTTATAAGCTTTTAAGCATTGAGTATTGTGTGTTTTGGTAAGTATAACTTCTGGTTGTTTTTATTCTCTACTTGTGTTTATAGTTTGCTCCAATTGCTGAGTGTAATTGAAGAGGGATTTGATGAGGGCCTCATACCTAGGTGTGTCTTAGGTAGAAGGTAAGCAAAGGGTAGTGATTAAGTGTGTGGATTGTAAATTAGAGGTTTGCTGTAATGTCTGCAAATTAATATTATGTAGTTGATTTCATCCCTGGCTTGGTATCCCCCAAAGTAGGAAAGTTGTTCCGAACTGGGTAAACATATCGTGTGTTATTTACTTTCAGCATTGCTATTTTTGTTTATACATCTTGCTGTTGTGTGTAAATTTGGATCCGATGTCTTGACATCTCTCAGAACATTCGAGATCTGATAGCCAGAATTTCATCAGTTAGTGGTTTGGTTATTTTAAAGAAATCTTTAATGAATCATCGGTAGAAATCAGCGTGTTCTAAGAAACTTCATATTTCTATAACGGTTTTCAGAGGTTGAAGCTTTTCGATAATTTATATTTTTTCTCTATAAACTTGAATCCCCTTGTCGGACACTATGTGTCCAAGTATAATTCCTTGTCAGACCATGAAATGGCATTTTTCCTAATTAAATATGAGATTAACATTTACGCATCTTTCAAGTACCATTTTGAGGTTCGATAGACAACCTTCAAAAATATGCCCACAAACAGAGAAATCATCCATAAAAACTTCCATTATATTGTCCAAAAAATCAGCGAAGATTGACATCATGCATCTCTGAAATGTTGTAGGAGCGTTACACAATCCGTACGACATTCGCCAGTAGGAAAATGTACCATAAGGGTATGTGAAGGTAGTATTTTCTTGGTCATCAGGATGAATAGGGATTTGGATAAATCCTGAATAACCGTCTAAATAGAATAAATGGAAGTGTTTAGCCATCCGTTCAAGCATTTAATCAATAAAGGGTAAAGGAAAATGGTCCTTACGAGTGGCTTTGTTTAGCTTTCTATAGTCGATGCACATTCTCCATTTGATTTGAGTATGTTTTGCTACGGATTATCCCTTTTCATTACTGAACATTGTAACACCTCCCTTCTTTGGTATACCATGTAATGGGATAATCCATTTACTGTTGGATATCAGGTATATGATTTTTCTTCTAACAACTTTTGTACTTCTCTCTTGACTACATCACTAAGAACATGATTGATTCTTCTCTGATGTTCTCTAGAGGTCTTACAGTCTTCCTCAAGCATAATGCGATGCATGCAGATATAGGGACTTATTCCTTTTAAATCTTAGATGTTATAACCTAGAGTAGTTGTATACTTCCTTAGGACAGGTAATAATTTTTTCAGTTTCTATCTGTCCTAAATTTGTGTTGACTATAACTAGCCGTTCAAGTTCTGTGTCTAGGAATTCATATCTTAGATTTTTGGGTAGAGTTTTAAGTTCTACAGCGGGTTTCTTTGGGCAAGGCATATGGTCGGGAGTTAGTGCGAGACATTCTCTCAGATTATCATCTAAGTATGGTTCACGCTAATTATCGTCTTCAAATATATGAGGTGCTGGAATCTTTAGTACTTCAGTATACTAGTTTTTTGCATCTCCATTTCTTTAAAGCATTTGTCAATGACATCTAAGAAACAACATGAATCATCTATAGCAGGTGACTTGAAGAATTGTGAGATAATGAATTCAACATTTTCTACCCCTACCTCCAAGGTTAGTTTTCCCCTTTTTACATCTATAATGGCTCCAGCAGTGGCTAAGAATGGTCTTCCTAATATAATAGGGATGTTGGAATTCTCCTTAAGGTCCATAATTATAAAGTCACTGGGAATGTAAAATTATATTATACGAACAAGAACATTCTCTAGCATACCTAAAGGAAATTTTACTGAACGATCAGCTAGTTGTACTGACATTTTCGTTGGTCTCAATTCTCCCATGTTGGGCCTTTTGCAATTTGATAAGGGCATTAGACTGATACTAGCTCCTAAGTCACATGGAGCTTTGTCTATGACAAACTTTCCGATTACACATGGTATGGAAAAACTACCCAGGTCTTTTAGCTTAGAATGCATGTTGTTTTGGATTATAGCGCTACACTTTGCAGTAAGCATAATGGTTTTGTTATCCTCAAGCTTTTTCTTATTGGACATGATCTTTTTAAGGAACTTAGAATAAGAGGTAATTTGTGTGATAGCTTATGTGAAAGGTATATTGATATTCAATTGTTTCAGAAGTTTAACAAATTTCTTAAATTGCCCTACACTTTTAAACTTAATGAACCTTTAAGGATACGGTATTGGTGGTTTGTATGGTGGAGGAGGCACATAAGGTTTTTCTTTCTCTTCGGCTTCTTCGCTTTTATCTTCCTTCTCATTTTCCTTTGGTTCTCCTTCCTTTTCAGTCTGTTTACTAGAATTTTGATACATGGCTATATTTTTGAGTATCAGGTCTGTTGGTCCATCTAATTCTATCCCACTTCTTACTATTATAGTATTAGCATGACCTTTTGGATTTGGTTGCGGTTGTCTTGGAAAAGTGGCAACGGGAGCAAATGTAGTGGCTTGTTGTTGATCCACTTAAGAAATTTTCATTTCTAGCATTTTATTGTGAGTGGCTAGGGCCTCAACCTTGTTTGATAATTGCTTAAGTTGATCACTAGTGTGAATATTCTGATTCAGAAAATCCTTATTTTGTTGGGCTTGAGTAGCTACGAAATTTTCTATTACTATTTCAAGGTTGAATTTCCTAGGAACATTTGAAACACCTGGAGTGGTTTTCTGATATCCTGGTGGTGTAGCAGGAGTTTGGCCAGGTGCATATAATGCATTGTTGCTCTTGTACGAAAAGTTTAGATGGTTCTTCCAACCTGGGTTATAGGTATTACCATAAGATTTACCTTGAGCATAATTCACTTGATTAACGGGTACTCTTGTCAAAAGTGGACATTTGGGGGAAGCATGGCCATGAAGTCTGCATAAATCGCAGCTTGGAACTACTGCAGCCACGGTGGCTGCGGGAGTTATGGTCAATTTTTCTATCTTTTGAGTGAGAGCTTCTACCTTAGTGTTGACTTGGTCTAGGCTACTAACTTTGTACATACCACCTTTCGTTTGAGGTTTATCCATAATATTTCTATGTTTCCATATTTTTGAGCCATACTTTCGATTAACTGATAAGCATCTCGGTAAGGTCTATCCATTAGTGCGCCGCCAGTAGCAGCGCCTATTGTCAATCTTATGTTGTACAAGAGACCATTTTAAAAGGTGTGAATAATCAGCCATTCTTCTTGAGCGTAATGTGGAAAAAGTCTCATCATGTCTTTGTATCTTTCACATGCTTTAAAAAGAGATTCATTGTCTTTTTGTTTAAATCCATTGATATTGGCTCTTAGCATAGCCGTCTTGCTTGATGGGAAATATCGTGCTAAGAAAACTTTCTTCAACTTGTCCCAAGTGGTAATAGAGTTGAATGGTAGAGATTAAAGCTAAGCTCTAGCTCTATCTATTAAAGAGAAGGGGAAAAAACATAGTCTTATTGCTTTGGCTCTAACACCATTTGCTTTTACTGTGTCTGCATACTGCACAAACACTGACAAATGTAAGTTTGGGTCGTCCATAGGACTATCGGAAAACTGTTCTTGTTGTATAACTTGCAACAACGAAGGTTTTAACTCAAAATAATTTTGGTCAATAGTGGGGGCAATAATGTTGTTATGTGGTTCTTCCTGTGATGGGACAACATAATACTTGAGACAACGATTTTGTGTTCCTTCCGCCATACTTGGTTCTAGTTTAGGAACTGGTTTGGGAGTATGAAGATTATATTTAATACGAAATTCTTGGATTCGGCGTCTTAAATTAATAAAACGCTCGACTTCATCAATTCATTGCTCTAACTCCTCGCCTTGAGAGCGAGTGCTTAACATGCAATCAACAAATTAAAAAGTAAAATTTTTTGTCTTAGTCTATACTAATGTTTCTTTGCAAAACAATTACTAGCCTCTTATTAAAGGTTACTTGCGGGATCTGCTATAATAATCCTAGAATTAGTGTTTAAAGTGTTTTTTGGGGTGGAAAAAGGGGTAAAGGGGAAATAGTTAAAGGCAATTACGATGTAAATAAAACAAAGACTGTAAATTGCTAAGAATTTAAATATGGAAGCATTTATACATTGTTAAGCTTGAACTCGATTCTCTCTCAGATGCGGGTAATTTGAGTGTATTGCTATTAAATATGAAGAAATGTGACTCCTAACACAAATATAGAAATTTTCTTAAATAGACATTCTAAATAAGTAACCGTCAACGGTTACTAGCACATGTTTGGGCTTCGTGGGGATCTTTTGAGTATTCCCATGTTCTTGCTGTCATTGTACGTTGATAACTTTTCCCGCCAGTATGCATTCTCTCTTTAGCTTCTCTAACTTTTTTTTTGTTGACAGTTGCCCATAATCTACCTGCCTTCATTGACTAGCTCATTTGATCGACGTCCTCTCCCCTCTCAATGCATCTTATTGTTTTCCACTACTTTATGCTTCTTTGGCTGAATAGATCCCCATAGCTTTAGGTTTATTCCCTTAGTAGAAAATAACTTGTTAATAAATTTCCCCCCAAAACGCCATGTTCGACGGAGTCTTGTCGATGGGAGAATGTTGGCGATTTTCCCTTTCATATTTTTGGCTGTACGTCTCTCTATAGGGATGACGTCATGCGTGATCATGACTACTTTCTGCACAACAGTTTCCCATGTCATTTCAACCACTTCTCATGATTACTCCTATTATTTAGGGTGTGGGTTTCTAACAGACCCCACTAACTTTTCCACTTCTTTTGGCCTGCTCACGTTATTCAAGCGATATTTGTTCCGCTCCTAATGGTTTTGATTTCTCTTTAAATAGTTTTTCAAGAACCCCTCGTTTCCTTCTTCCGCATCAGTTTCCCATCTTCCAATTCTTGAAAGTCCTAGAGAAACCTCTTCTGTTTTTTCAATGGCCACCCCAGCTGATATCCCTTTCACCGGTGATAACCCTATAGCTTATGCTATCTCTATAAAACAAAGCTTGAACTTCATTCAAGATCCTACCACTAAGGTGAAGTCCAAAGTCTAGACATGGAAACACCAAATGTTGATCCCTTTTGTTGTTGCGGGGAAACTTTTCTCATTCCATGGTCCTTACCCAGGTAAAGAGACGCATCTAAAAACTTTCAACCGATACTTTCCATGTTTTCTTTCTGCTATCCCTTATGCCTTCAACCATACAAAACCCATTGATGTTAGTTTTATGGTTTCTGACATCACAGTATTTTCCTCCATACCTAATCTGGGTAATTCAGCATACCTCACTTGGCTTGATAGATTTCAAGAACAACGAAAACCTCAATGGGAAAGACTTGACATTTTCGTCATTATTCAAATTTCAAGGAGTTCCCATAATCTTGATCCCAACTTCATTCTCGCCTCACTTTTCTCTTGGGAAGGTTCGACCAACACTTTCCAACTTCCCTGTGGGATGTTGAAACCTACCTTCTTTGATGTGGCAACTATTACTTGATTCTCCCCATTGGGTATGACTTTTAACCCATCCATATCGATGAAACACATGTTTAGCTTCGACCAAACGAATTTCGACAGTTATATTGCTGATAATCATCTTAAGGATACGAAAAATATTTCTGAAACTATACAAATAGCTTTTTCACCCTTTGGCTTTCCCATTTCTTGTTTTGCACATGATCTTTTACCACAGCTCAGGATTTCATACCTCTGGTGTTGTACCCCAAAATTTGCCCTCCAATATTTCTCAAAACATTTCAAGAAAAATTCACAAGTCCAACCCGGCGCGTCATATTCAGGTGTTCTTTCACCAAGATATCTCTGATAACGTATTCAGGTTCGGCTCAAGAGTCAATTTTTTAAAGAAGGTATCCGAATGTGCGAGTTTTCTTGAAGAAATATGGTGAAAAAGTGTGCTGAAAGTGCAGTTTTTACGCGCTAAAAAATTCATAACTTGAAGATCGTGACTCGTTTTGAACCCGTTCCGGTGGCCAAAATTCGTCTTGACATTATCTACGTTTTCATCTCTCACGGCTGGAAGCCAATTTCGATCAGAAGGTCTTCAAAAATGTGGATTTATCAAGTATTTTCGTACAGAAAATTTGTGACAAAAGTTTATTTGCGTCATGTTCAGAAAATCATAACTTGGTCGATTTTCATCGTATCGAGCTGGTTCCGGCGCCAAAATTTTACAAATTGAGTTGGATACATTTTCACAAGAGGTATCGAGTTCGAATGGTGTTCAAAAGGCCTTCGTTTTTTGCTCAGAGTGCGTGACACGCTGAAAATCCTGAATGCTGAATATTATTTCATCTGGGCCGAAACTTCGAAAATTCATAACTCGGTCAATTTTTATCGGATTGGGCTCATATTTTTACACACTGTCCCTAACAATCGAATTGACCCGAACACCTCCAACGGTGGTGCTACCTACCTCTCAATGGTGGGATGGCACTACCTTAAGGACATTTACACAGCCTAATTCCTTAGGGTAGGTAGATGACTCATAGATACTTGCTCTATTCAAAAACAAATCAAAAACGCTTTTCACATCGACACTTTCAAAAAGCTTTCAAAACAATTTTTCAAACACTCTTGAGGACTGATACAAGAGTCATTCTGAAACTTTAAACGAAACTTTTTCAAACCCACTCACAATTGAAAAGCAAACAAACATTTTGAAAACATAAGAGCAAGTATATAAGAGCCCATGGATAACCATGGATAGAAAGGGTGCTAACACCTTCCCTTTCTATAAATCTACCTCCCGAACCGAGAAACATTCTCGAATAAGGAATTTTTCTGTGCTTTTGTCCTTTCCATGTTGGAGAAAATAAAAGACGGTGGTGACTCTTGCTTCCGCGACATTTCGCGAACCAGCGTTAAACAGTCAGTTCCAGATCCACCGATCACAGAACTGGCGACTCTGCTGGGGATATTTTAAAGTGAGGTGTACCTTAGGACTAAGATCACTTGTGTTTTTAATTGTCTTAATTGTTTGCTTTATTATTGTGGGTACTGTCTTGGGAGTTCTATAGATCCTAACCCGGATCTGGGGATACCTTCTTAGAAAGTAGCAACAAGGCTGTGAGGGAACTGTGCGGGGTATACCGACATGGTTGAAGCAGTCTGCTACGTTGATGTGGCACTTTGGTGAGTACCGGTAACCCTTGAGTTCAGTCAAGGAGAGTACGGGGCCGCCGCGTGGTATCGTGAAGCATCAACTGACCTTAGGAACTTTAATTGAACCATCTTGGCCTCTTTAGGGTAGTGAGATAACTGACTTTGGTGCAGTCCGAGGTTGGTTGATACTCGATACTACACTCAATTGAGGGTTGTTTTCTTGGAATATTTCGGTCGCCAGTTCAGTGGCTAAATCGAAACGATGAACAATGAAAGCAATCCAATGATATTGGGACCCTTAGAACCCGGTTACTTCTGATAGGACAGGTTGAGCCCACCAACTTCAAGAGGGTAATACCTAGACCCCATGCTGGCCTAAACTCTAAGGGCTCTTTGTGTGACTTGTGTGCTTTCAAACTTGACTATTTGCATGCTTGTTATCTGACACTCGAATTTCTTGCAGGTTTGGTTTACAGTCCTTAATCTGGACTCATAACAGGGTTTACCTACATTACTCCATGCATAGCATAACATCATACCATTGCATGCATCCTACATAAGGACTAACCCATTTCAAGGATCTCAAGGGCATGTGATGCAGGTCATGATGAACCAACATGTCTAGCAAGGGGCAAAGGGGATTTATTTTCCTCTAGCCAAGGTTGTCAGGGGCGATGACCCACTCGATATGGTGAGCCTTGACTCTTGAAGAAGGACTCTCAACAACATGAAGTTCCTTCAATCAAGTTACCAGTTTCCAACTCTAACAATTTTCTTGCTTACCCCGCGAGGTCCTTGAAAACATTACATGCATATATACATATCATTGCATTACAGGCATCCCTTTTTACAGGTTTCTTACCTTCTTCGCTGTTTATTTCAGCCGATCGTCATGAATCCTGAATCATCTGCCGAGCAATCCATCAAGGCCCTCCAGGCCCAGAACGCCCAGTTCCAAGAGTTGATCATGAGTTTGTCCCAGGGGCAACAAGATCTGAAGACCCTGCTTTTGAAAAAGAAGAAGAAGAGGACGGTGCTGTTCAACCCTAGACGCAAATCTGGGAATGGATCACGAAATGAAGTTGAGCAGACTACCCCATCTGTGGGGAAAGACAGTCCCCAAGAGGGAGAGGTTCCTAGTCCAGTGGTCTCCGACAACGAGACCGATTACAATGATGAACAGTATCCTCCCGCCGAAGACAGGTACAAACAGCTAGAAGACCAGCTAAGTGCCATGGAGATACAAAAAGTGCCCGGCCTGGACTTCGAGGATCTAGGTCTGTCTTCGGGGGTGGTGATCCCACACAAATTCAAGGCACCTGCCTTTGCCAAGTACGACGGGGCATCCTGTCCTAAACTGCATCTCAGGTCTTACACAAGGAGGATCCAGCCCTACACGGCTGACAAAAATTTATGGATTCACTTCTTTCAGGATAGTCTGTCTGGAACCCAACTCGACTGGTTCTATCAACTGAATGGAGCCAACATCCGTACCTGGGAAGACTTAGCCACTGCATTTTACAAGCAATACCAGTATAATGCCGACCTTGCTCCCACGCGCACTCAGCTTCAAGGGATATCTATGGGTACAGGCGAAGGCTTCAAAGAATACGCTCAAAAATGGAGGGATCTTGTTGGAAGGGTGCAACAACCTTTAACCGACCGTGAGCTCGTCGACATGTTCTTGGGGATCCTGTCTGGTCCATTCTTCAACCACCTGATTGGGAATTCTGCTGCCGGGTTTACAGATTTGGTCTTGACCGGGGAAAGAATAGAAGCTGGAATCAAGTCAGGAAAAATACAGAATGGTGACTCCTCGAACACTGAGAAGAAACCATCCAAGAGAGAATCTAGTGCTGTCAACGCGGTAGCTATTGCAAAGCCGGCCGGCGCTCCTCAGCATCACAATCAGCAAAGGGAAGAGAGACCCAAAAGGCAATTCACTCCCCTCGGCATGACCTTGTCACAGATTTTGCCACAGTTGCTGGAAACCAAGTTGGTAACTCTCATGGATCCTCCAAAGAATCCCAACAGGACGCCTTCAAGGTATAACCCCAGCGTTCGCTGCGCTTATCATTCTGACAGCCCGGGGCATGCTACAGATGATTGTTGGACTTTGAGAAACAAGGTTCAGGATCTGATTGACGCAAAGGAAGTCCAGCTCGACTCTCCAGAGGCTCCCAATGTGACCACTTCTCCCCTGCCCAAACATGGCTAGGATTGGATTTTTTGTTCATTCGAATGTTCAACTTGTAATTTTCTTTTGATTGTTCAAACATTTATTCATGTTAAACATTGTTATTTCATTAATGCACTACACATGTCTGTTTTGAAGAAATTATTTCGTATTCACTATATGCAAACTGTTTTCATTTTTCTGTGATGATCAATTCTCGGTTAAAAATTCTAAGCCTCTTGAGGGAGGATGACGAAAACGATACCACGACATCTACAGTATGCTTTTGAACAGACCCTGCTGATGAGGTACATGCATTGTTTCAATTCCTAAACACTGGAGTTATAAGGAAGATAATCCCTTGTCAACCCCTTCGAGCCAAAGAAGCAGGAGTTTTTTTTTCTTTTTACGAAAAATTAAAACCCTTAATCATAACCCGGGGCAGGGTAGCTCTCTCAGTTGATCCAAGTGCATAACAAATGGCACCAAAGCGGTCCTTACAAAATAAGAAAAAGACAATGATGGTTTCGAATAATCATAAGGACAGGCAGTCATTACCAATCGAAGAAAATAAAAGCCCAATAAGTCAAAACCTATGAAGGAGACTTACAAACTAGGGCATCCCGCTGACTGTAATTACAAAAGAAACAGTTCAGGCAAAAACAGGGATAACAAAATCAAAAAAAGAAAGAGGTTCTACAAACCCTCAACAAAAAAGGAATGACTGCGTATTCAAAATAAATTGTCAACATCTGAACCATCACAGGAATATCAGAGCAAAGACTCAAACAAGGTCTAATGCATGATCAACTGAGTTTAGGTTTGGAGAACATCACGAAGAGCGGGTGGGTACAAATAAAATTTGAGCCTTTATCCTTTGTTTCTTAAACCGTGAACCAGGCCACGTTACAACCCTAAAATGTCCTAGCTGAAGCATAGGTTAGTTTGAAAGCATACTGTTACAAAGGTATCCTGACTCCTTAAGGCTCGCAGTAAAATACACACTTGTCATTATAGACACTCGTCGTTATAGACACTCGTCGTTATAGACACTCGTCGTTATAGACACTCGTCGTTATAGACACTCGTCGTTATAGACACTCGTCGTTATAGACACTCGTCGTTATAGACACTCGTCGTTATAGACACTCGTCGTTATAGACACTCGTCGTTATAGACACTCGTCGTTATAGACACTCGTCGTTATAGACACTCGTCGTTATAGACACTCGTCGTTATAGACACTCGTCGTTATAGACACTCGTCGTTATAGACACTCGTCATTATACACACTCGTCGTTAAAGACCACTCATCCATGAGGATAACCTGTCAGTAGAGACAACTCACCAACCCGACTATATTCCAGACTCGATTCCTGTATCTTGTCAGGGCACGTCTGAAGAGTTCGAAGATCCGATTCCTGTATCTTGCCAGGGTGTATCTGTTGACGACTATATTCTCCGGACTCGATTTCTGTATCTTGCCAGGGCACGTCTGAAGAGTTTAAAGATCCGATTCATGTATCCAGCCAGGGCACATCTACACAAAGAGTTTGAAGATCAACTCCTGTAACAGGCCAGGTGATTATTTTCTTTCTCAGGTACGCAAATTCTCGCTAAGGAATCTCTTACGCGATCGACACTAAGATGGCATCTATAAGCCCATCCACATACCAACAGTCTCCAAATGGCGTCTATAAGCCCATTCCTGACAAGGTTCCGTCGCATCTCTAGATGGCATCTATAAGCCCATCCTCCTATCCATCATTCCTCCAAATGGCATCTATAAACCCATTCCCGCCATCACGTTGCTGATACTCTACTATGCGAGTGCAAATTTCTGGGCACTCTAGTGTTCAATCATCTTCCACCTTCGGATCACGAAAGGCACGCAAGCCAATCTACATCCTCAGGTTTAAGAAGATTGAACAGGGGCAACTGTTGTACCCCAAAATTTGCCCTCCCATATTTCTCAAAACATTTCAAGAAAAATTCACAAGTCCAACCCGGCGCGTCATATTCAGGTGTTCTTTCACCAAGATATCTCTAATAACGTATTCAGGTTCGGCTCAAGAGTCAATTCTTTAAAGAAGGTATCCGAATGTGCGAGTTTTCTTGAAGAAATATGGTGAAAAAGTGTGCTGAAAGTGCAGTTTTCACGCGCTAAAAAATTCATAACTTGAAGATCGTGACTCGTTTTGAACCCGTTCCGGTGGCCAAAATTCCGTCTTGACATTATCTACGTTTTCATCTCTCACGGATGGAAGCCAATTTCGATCAGAAGGTCTTCAAAAATGTGGATTTATCAAGTATTTTCGTACAGAAAATTTGTGACAGAAGTTTATTTGCGTCATGTTCAGAAAATCATAACTTGGTCGATTTTCATCGTATCGAGCTAGTTCCGGCGCCAAAATTTCACAAATTGAGTTGGCTACATTTTCACAGAAGGTATCAAGTTCGAACGGTGTTCAAAAGGCCTTCGGTTTTTTGCTCAGAGTGCGTGACACGCTGAAAATCCTGAATGCTGAATATTATTTCATCTGGGCCGAAACTTCGAAAATTCATAACTCGGTCAATTTTTATCGGATTGGGCTCATATTTTTACACACTGTCCCTAACAATCGAATTGACCCGAACACCTCCAACGGTGGTGCTACCTACCTCTCAATGGTGGGATGACACTACCTTAAGGACATTTACACAGCCTAATTCCTTAGGGTAGGTAGATGACTCATAGATACTTGCTCTATTCAAAAATAAATCAAAAACTCTTTTCACACCGACACTTTCAAAAAGCTTTCAAAACAATTTTTCAAACACTCTTGAGGACTGATACAAGATTCATTCTGAAACTTTAAACGAAACTTTTTCAAACCCACTCACAATTGAAAAGCAAACAAACATTTTGAAAACATAAGAGCAAGTATCTAAGAGCCCATGGATAACCATGGATAGAAAGGGTGCTAACACCTTCCCTTTCTATAAATCTACCTCCCGAACCGAGAAACATTCTCGAATAAGGAATTTTGCTGTGCTTTTGTCCTTTCCATGTTGGAGAAAATAAAAGACGGTGGCGACTCTTGCTTCCGCGACATTTCGCGAACCAGCGTTAAACAGTCAGTTCCAGATCCACCGATCACATCTGGCAATTCAACTCCATAAAGGGAAAAATATCTCACTGAAAAAGCTATTGCTGGAAAATATTTACCAAACTTTGGGCAATGCTTCTACGCAACTAAAGGCACTTCCTGATCATGATAATGGATTCTCTCTTTCAAGATCCTTTTGGCTTCTGCAACATTGGCTAAATGCCACTTTTTAACATCAACTAGGTTATTTAGTTTTTGAGAAAGTTTTGCGTCTTAACAAAGTTAGGATCGTCGAAGATCTGAGGCTATCCTTGACTACTCCCCTCCACAAACTTGACCGATTCGTGTTCATTAAGTTCATCAACATGTTCGTCGAAACAAAAACATTTGTTTCTTCCATGGCCCCTTTTGTGGAGCGGCGATTTGGTCCAGACTGGTTCCGAGAAACTTTTCCAAACACCTCTCTAAATGAAGCTCGTATTAGTGCCATCTAGAGAGTATTCCTAACACCCATGGTACTCTCTTACTGAATTAACATTGGCTTGACAGAATATGGTTTCATGGGTTACCAATCAAACTTGGTATCTCGACAATTAGGACTCATCCAAATGCTACCTTCGTCCTTATTCCATCATCATGCCGATATCGTATGGTGGGTAAACAACTTACTGCTGAGGAACATAAGGCTTACCTTAGATTCCATCAGGCCACTCAAACCCAGGACCTTCCAGTGTTCAATTTTAAACTCTTTTTTTTCACCTCACAATTGTTTGATCAGTGGTGGCCTCAATATCAAGAGAAATACTTCTCCATACCCGACTTTCTCCAAAGGCTTATGGATGCCTTTAATGCTTTGGAAACTTAACAACCTTTTGTGTCTTTGTTCCCCCAAAGGACATGAACGCCCTTTGTTGGTCGATTTGAGCCAAACTTTTCCTTCTTAAAAGGTGCATGACACAACACCTTCCTTTTTTGTAGACCCAATTTCGTCAATGTCTGATGTTGTGTCAGTAAACTTAGAGGTACCTCTTTTTATCTTGTCCCTCTGTTTCTGATTTGTCCCTTATACTAACTTGCTAAAATTCTCCCCAGGGATCACCTCGTCCATGTGATGTCGTATTGAATCCAACTAGAAGTGTCCTTGTTGGTGATAATACTACAAGGTCTGATCATCTAGCTTTCATCACACCTACTTGCCATATTTTGAAGGATACTTCCCCTCCCGACTTCTCCGCCCAGAATGAGATTGCAGAGTTGAAAAACCAAGGTCCAATGATGGCATTTAAAAATATTCTCCTTCTCTGAAACACCCCAATTTCTTCCCCAAATCTTAACTCGGCGTCTTTGACAATCGATGAACTAGACGCTGAAGTGATCCAAACGCTTTATGTGCTAACATCCTATTTATTTGAAAGCGAATTTTTAGCTGTTATCAATGAAGAAGCCTTCATGGCGGCTGCGACCTTCAAACTTATCGAAACTATCTCCCAATATCCTCTTCCTAACTCCTTGGCTCAGTAATTGATCGATTTTGAAGCTTTATTTACCCGATTAGCAAAAAATCTTTCATTTCATCGTCACACCGACCTCCAGCTTAAAACCAAAGTGAACGAGATGAGCGTTGAATGGGACCTAAGTAAAATTTGTGTGCAAAAGGCTAATGACCTCGAGGCTAAGAGAAAGGATCATCTGGAGCAGCATTTTGCTCTTGATCAAGATATCCTAAATTATTGAAACCAGATCGACGAGCTCAAGCAAAAAATTGTTGACACTAAGCGTCAAAAGGCTCTGTTGGATTCATCTGATGGTCATTTACCCAACGATGTTCAACAATCTACTCTCGATGGGATAAGCCATGGTGAAAAATCAATTCAACTTAGGAGCGAGATCACTCGTCTTTCAGCCAAAAGGATTTGCGTCGACTAGGAAATTACCTTTGAGAGGGCCTTCTTGAAGAACCTCAGATCTCGGTTTGCTTTGTAATCTCATTGTCTCCCATGTTTCGAATGGGGTTTATTTTATGTATATGTAATCCTATTGGGAAATTTAATATCCATTTTGGAACTTGTCCATTTTGGCCCATGATATTCGACATTCTTTATTTTGTCGTAATTTGAACTTCTTGAAACATAGGCTTATATTTTTTCAAATATTTACCGTTTACTTTCAAGACTGTTTGATCTAAACCTAACTCTTTGATCTCATATGGGTTATTGGTAAACATTCATAGAATCGAGAAAGGCCCCTCCCAATTTGGTGATGACTTCCCTAAAGTTCCATCTTCCCGGTCTATATGGAGGATAGCTTTCCATACGTAATCGTCGATCGTAAATGTTTTTATCTTGGCTTTTTATTGTAGGCTCTTGCCACTCACTCATTTTGTCGAATGAGCATGTCCTATGCAGATAATCTTTCTTCATCTAGATCCATCATTTCATCTAGCATCATATTCCAATACTATTCTAATGAAAGTTCATGTTGGAGTTGTACTCGCACCTACTGCAAGTGTATCTTGATTGGAAAAACAATGTTGTGTCCAAATGCCATTCAAAAAGGCGTCGGCCATGTCGCCTCCTTGGGGGACATTCAACAAGCCCATAAAACCTGATCTAACGTGTTATACCAATTCTTGGGTTTCTTAGATATGCGTCTCTTGATTAAACTGATTATCACTTTATTGGTAGCTTCAACCTGAACATTTTCTTGAGCATAATAAGGCATGGACGTTACCAACTTGAAGCCTATTTTCGATGCAAACTCTTGCATCTTTCGCCCAATAAACATTGATCCTTGGTCCGTAGTGATTGTCTAAGGAATCCAAAATCTGTAAATGATATGCTTTTGAATGAAGTCAACCACTACTTCTTGGTCGACACTGACCAATGGCACTACTTCTATCCATTTAGTGAAGTAGTTTATCCCTACTAGGATGAGCTTTTGTTGTTTTGATGAGGCTGGTCGAATTTCTCCTACGACGTCTAGCGCCTAACCTCGAAACGGCCATGGCTTAATGATCGTGGGAAATTTGCTTGCAGGTACATGTTGAATTCCTGCGTGCTTTTGGCATTCCTGATAGCCTTTAGCAAACTCAATACAATCTTTCAACATACTTGGCCAATAAACACACTATCGAAATATCAACCATTTAATTTTATGGCCAGCTTGGTGAGCCCCACAGGCTCCACTATGGACTTCGACTATTGCCAAATATGCTTCAGTGACTCCTAAACATTTAAGTAACACCCCTTTAGGAGTCTTTTTGAACAACTCATTGCCCATGCACACGTAACTCAAAGCCCTATATTTTATTTTCCTATACATATTTCCGTTTGGGGTTTCCAAGTACTTCATAATTGGCTTTCGCTAATTTGTATTTGAAAAATTGTTAATAGCAAAAATTTCAAATTCAAAATTTTCAAAATTTTCACACGTATCATCTGCCCTCCCAGTTTTTGAGATTGGAAATGTGGAAGATGGTGTCGATACTAATTTTTCTCTCACTTCGACAAAACTTTTCAGTTTGTCAATGGATACCTTGTACCCAAAGGCAATTTGCACCAAATCATTGGCCACTAGATTCTCCAATCTAGGTACATGTGTAATACTCACCACTTCAAAATGTTCCAACAATTGGTTGACCATTGCAAAATACAATAACAAATGTTCTTTGGTGCATTTGTATTCTAGAGTGATTTGCTTAATCACTAACTCAGAATCTCCTTTGATTTCGACCCCTTTTGTGCCTAAGACTTTTAAGAGTTTAAGCTTTGTAATCAACGCTTCATACTCTGCTTCATTGTTGGATCATTTTCCATCTACCCTGCATTATAATTTTATCGGTACTCCTTTTGGAGATATAATCAAAAATATGACACCAATCGCATCTTTATGGCTTGACCCGTCGAAATATAATTTCCAAGGGTCAGTGACTACCATGTTCACTGATGGTTCTATTATGGCATGATCGACTATAAAGTCTGCCACAATTTGACCTTTCATGGCCTTCAAAGGCATGTAAAATAATGAAAACTCAGTTAAGGCTAGTGCCCACTTGCCAATTCGACTATGCAAAATTGGTTTGGATAACATATGTTTAATGACAACACAGTGAGACAAGACATACACATCAACTAGTTTAATATATTGCTTAAGTTTAACACATGATAAATACAAACATAGGCATAATTTCTATATCATGTTATACCTTGCATTTATCAATACACAACTAAGGTAATAAATGGTTCTTCCAACTCCCTTATCATCGTATGGGGCTAACATGATCCCTATTGTTAAATTCGATGCAGCTATTTACAATCTCATGTTCTTATTTATGCTAGGTGGTAATAAAACAGAAGGCTTCATTAGATATTCTTTGATTGCGTCGAAGTCCTCTTGTTGTTCTTTTCTCCAGTGAAAGTCACTTTCCTTCTTGATCTTTAATAATGGCGGAAAAAACCTTCGTTTTGCAACTTAGATTTGAGATAAATCTTCTCAAGAAGTTGATTTTCCCCAACAAAGACTACAATTGTTTCTTTGTTGAAGGAGGCTTGAGATCCAAAATTGCCTTTGTTTTTCTCTGGTTGACCTCGATGCCTTTTTTGTGTACTACAAATCCTAAAAAATCTCCTGCATGCATACATAAATTACATTTTAGTGGATTCATTTTCAATTCATATTTCCTTATTCTTTCGAAGGATCATCGAAGGAGGTCCAGATGACCATTCTCATATGAGGATTTTATCACAATATCATAATATATATTTGCATGAAATGTTCTATAAAATCATGAAACAAGACATTCGTTGCCCTTTAATAGGTAGTGTGGTACGGTGGGAGAACTGACTTGAGGGTTTTGCGTTTGATCGCAAATGTTGCGGTTAGCAAGAGTTGCCACCGACTTTTCTTTTATCCAAAAGGAAAGGTGAAAAAGCACAGAAAAGACCTTTGAGGTTATTTCTTGAGTTCGGGGGGTAGATTATGAAAAGGGAAGATATTAGCACCCTTTTCATCCATGGTTTTCCATGGGCTCTTAGTTACATGTTAGATCACTTGCTTTTGTTTGAAATTGTGCTTTGTGTGCTTTTTGAAAGTATTTTGTAAAGAGGCCATTGTTTAGGCAATCTTTGTAATGATTCTCGTTCGTAAGAATGTATACAAAGATGTTGATCTTTTGAAAATGTTTTCTATTTTGTAAGATGTTTGAAAGTGTATGTGATTGTTTTGAAAATAGCAAGGATGTTTGTTTTGAAATGGAGTAAGTAATTAGGAGCAATCTACCTACTCAAATGTATTTCTTGTTCATTTTCTTTTCCTTTGACATTGTTGTCTTACCATTGATTTGGTAAGCAACCCTATCTTTGGATGTAAACGGGACGGGCGTGGGTCATCGTATAACCATGATTAGCAATGTTGCAAGGTATCTTAGCATTCTTTTTTGAGGGACTAAGATCATTTGTAAGGCAACTTAGATAGCGTCATCGAGGGACTATGATCTTGTATTTGCTTGTTTTTGCTAAGATACCTTACATGTGTAATATGGCCATTTTGTATAAGGCAACCAAATGGGATAACCCTATGGGTTCTTGTGTGCAAGTGTATTGTTTTCATGCTTGATTTTGTCTTGAATTAGGGTTTGCTATTTGGTTGGTTTTAATCTTTTCATACAAAACCCTAATTACTAGCATTTGTTATATAAAGCGATAAATTATGGGAATTAAAATTACTACGCTATTACATCATTTAGGGGAGGGGGTGTACAAATTACAAATGGGGATTTGCAAGAAAATAAATCTATTTATCTATTACAACCATATTGAATTGCATAAATATACAAGGAATGAAATGAATATAATATACAAGTATAAAAAATGAATAAATGTACAAGGACGCAAAATGTAAAGAAAATGAATTTTGTTTGTTTTCTTTTATAAAAAAGATTTTTGTCTTAGCCTAATTTAAATAAAGAAGATAGTTAATTAAATTTGAATTTATTAAGAAAAAGATTTTAAAAGAAAAACCTTAATTCTATTAATCAATCAAAAGAAAATAATTTTAAGGAAAGTATTTTTTTGGCATTTTTTATCTTGAAAATATTTATAGCATTAAAAATATTTTTAGTCTTTTTTTGGTATTTAAATAATATATTTTTAAATGGTATGAAGAAAAATAAATAATCTAATATTAATTAAATCTATAAGATTTAGTTAATAAAATAAATAAAGTATAGTAAATAAAATATTTTTTGTTTATGGACAAATAAAATAAAATAAGTCAAAATATAAAATATGACATTTTTGTATTTTTATGATTTTTTTTTAGTATTTTAGAAAATATATTTAAAAAGAAAAATGAAATAAATAAATACAAATGAGCCAGGGGGTGCATGAAGTAGGCAGGGAATTAATCAGCAAAAACAAAAAAAGAGCCAGGCCCATAGAGCCCAGCGCCTGCAAACAAATCAGAAAAATCAAAAAATATGAAAAAACTAAAAAAAGGTACCACTGGGGCTCGAACCCAGGTCTCATAGGTTAACAGGTGCGCGCTTTACCACTGGGGTGGCTATACATTCGTTTATGTAAACAAAACAATAAATATGTAAGGCAAATAAAGTCATGATGACTTCATCTTCAACCTTCAGTCGGTGTACCTGTAACTTCTTCATTTCTCAACAAAAATGGAAGATGACAAAATGAAAGTTGTTGCATTCTTCCTCACGAATCTAACCATGAAAATAACTAAAGTTAAAAGTCAAAGATAAATGAGAATTTCTCTGGCCCTAATTTGAACCCTAAAAATTTCAGAAACTTCAACTCTAAAATTCTCTAAGCTCAAGCTATGTAAATGCAAACTATGGATATGTACAGCTTCGTGGCAATGAGGTTTACATTTTATCTTCATAAATGCAAGCCTAACAATGCCTAAGTAATGAGATAGAAGTTCAATAAAAATACCTCAAAACTGAAAATCGTGAAATGCAAATGAGCTTGATTCAAAGTGCTGCAAGGATCAAGTTAGCTTCCTTGAGGTCCCATGAAGTTAATGCAATGATTAGCTTGAGCTGAAAGTGGTTGAGGAGCTCTGGAGAAGTCAAGTTGCAGACCCCTGTTTTTGAAAATGGAACTTGATGATGGAGATGTTACAGTTGAGCAAATGGACTTTAGATGGTTTGTATTTGATGTTTAGAAGCTTTTGGAAGTGAAAGGCCAAAGAACACACGAGGGGATTTGGAGTTTGGTATGTAAAGTCAGAACTTGCACAACAATGGTGTTTTAAGACAATTTCTGATTAGAGGGAGTTTGAGTGAGTTTTAGGGGCTTCCAACTCGTATCCTAGCTCACAAATAGTGCTTCTATTTATAAGCAACTAGTTTGGAGACTTGTTGTTGATCAGAATTTGAATTTGCATCCTTAAGCTAAACATGTGATTTTTTTGAGAAAACAAGTTTCAATGCCTTGTGTACTTGCTAAGATAGAGTGGTTATGCTTTAAACACACTTGCTTCTGACTTTGTGGATGGAGTGTGATCAGAGGGAACAAGTTAGAGGCTCAATGTGAACTTTATGCAAAAAGCTTGCTTTACAAGAATGGTATTGTTAACTTTCTTCCCAAAATGGAAATGTGAATTGAATAAAGCTTAAACCACTTGGATTATAGCTCAAAAGTTTGTGTAATCCATTAATTATGGAGTGACAAACAAGTTTTAGGCCTGCAAAGCAAAGATTATGCAGCCTAACATTGAAATTGCATTTGTCTTCATCATGAAAATGACCTATAATTCAAGTGACAAAACACCAACTTCATCTCTTCGATTCTCCCTACTCAAGAATGATCTCAAGGAGTTCTTGGAAATTTAGGAAAGCTTGCAATGTGCTCTACAACCCATCTTTGAATTTCTTTTGAAGATTCCCCTTATAACTATGTGAAAAATTGCCATGAAGTTAGGTAAAAAATCTGCCTATCTAGGACAAAATTTCACTAAGTCTTTTTTAGTTCATGAGCATGTATTCATAAAATTATAACTTGAGATCCAAGCACTTTTAGGAGAAGTTGTGTGAATAAAAGTTGTATATTTCATTGAGATATACAACTTTCATGTTGGAAGTTTCCTTTGAATCATCTTGCATCATAATGAAAATATTGCTCAAAGTTATGAAAAAATAAGAAATTTTTGACACAGAAAAATTTCTAAGTTTAGAAATTTTGACTTTTCAAAATAAAATCTTGATTTCTTGATGAATAAGTTTCCTGTTTTGACATGTTTTGATGAATTGTGATCTTTGGTGCTTAAATTTGACCTAAAAGTCAAAGTTTGACTTTCAGCATTCAGTTGACTTTTGATCAGTTGACTACAAAATTCATCTGTCAATCTAATGGATTTGCAATGTTTTGAATCATGTCATTAGGTCAAAATTATGCAATTTGACTCTTGAGATCATGCCTTAAACCAATTGACCATTTTCTAGGTCAAAAATCAGAAATTGCCCTTTCCCAATCAAAACCCTAATTTTGACCATTTTTCCCTTTTGGAGATTCGATCAAATTTCTTGAGGAATTATGGTCCAAACTTGATCAAATGATACATATGGGTTTAAAATATTTATGTGGATAAAAAATTACGAAGTTTGACTGTAAATTGGCCATGGTTGACTTTTCCCCCAATACAATTGATTATTAGGTCAACTGCTCAATTGACTGAGCAAAAATGTGATCCAAGGCTTGAAACTTGACATGAGTAATATTGGGGATCCATAATGGTACATGAAAGTCATATGAAGCATTGATAGTTCAAAAATCCTTGTGCAAACTCAAATCCTAATTTTCGTCATCAGTGTCTAAGGAGGTGTCTTGAGCTGATCAAACCCTAGTGCAGTCTTGAGCCTAAGGAGATCTTGTGAGCAGATTCTTGATAAGTGAGAGGGAAAATTTTTGGGTACAACAGCTTCCCCTGTTCAATCTTCTTAAGCCTAAAGAGTTAGATTGGTATGTTTTTCCAGTCGTGACTCGAAGGTGGAAGATGATTGGACACTAGAGTGCCCAGAAATTTGCACTCGGTGATGTGATGGTTGAAGGAATTGGCTTAAAGATGCCATTTGGAGAGGTGATAGAAAGTTTTTATAGATGGGCTTGTAGATTCCATCCAAGATTGATTGTTGGTATTGTAATTTGTAAGTTGGAAGAATGAGTATCAGGATGGCGTCCGTGTCTGGAGCGTATCTGAAATGTATCTGGGAGCTGATTATCAGAATGGCATTCGTGTATGGAGTGTATCTGAACTATATCTAAAAGCTAGTTTTGAATGAGTTTCAGAATGGCATTCGTGTCTGGAGCGTATCTGAACTGTATCTGAGAGTTGAATCTGAATGAGTATCAGAATGACATTCGTGTCTGGAGCGTATCTGAACTGTATCTGAGAGTTGAAACTGAATGAGTATTAGAATGGCATCCGTGTCTGGAGCGTATCTGAACTGTATCTGAAAGTTGAATACTGAATGAGTATCATAATGGCATCCGTGTCTGGAGCATATCTGAAATGTATCTTAAAGTTGAATACTGAATGAGTATCAGAATGGCATCCGTGTCTGGAGCGTATCTGAACTGTATTTGAAAGTTGAAACTGAATGAGTATCAGAATGGCATCTGTGTCTCGAGCGTATCTGAACTGTATCTAAAAGTTGAATCAGAATGAGTATCAGAATGGCGTTCGTGTCTGGAGTGTATCTGAACTGTATTTGAAAGTTGAAACTGAATGAGTATCAGAATGGCATCCGTGTCTGGAGCGTATCTGAACTGTATCTGAAAACTTGAATCTGAATGAGTATCAGAATGGCATCCGTGTCTGGAGTGTATCTGTTATGTATCTGAAAATTTTGAACATTGTTAATGGTAGTTGTTAACCTTATCCTGAAAAGGGTAAAATGTTAGCTAAAATGCAAAGTCATGTTGTATGAAATATATGATATAATGCTTTCGTGTTATCAATGTTTATGATATATGGATGTAATGTATGCGTATGTGAGCTAGTTCGCTGCACTGATGTAGGATTGGGGAAAATAAATCCATGACTTCTGCTGAGGATATGGAGTATAAGCCTTCATGTTGTGAAGTCTAATTGTTGACGAATTTCTGCTTAGAGAAATAAACTATGTTGTAAAGGAAATGCCTATGTACTGCTTGCAAAATCCTGTTGTGAAATCCTGAGAAATTTGACGACTTCTACTGGGGATCGATAACCAGAAGCTCTGTTCCGCTGGGGATTAAACTGCAAATTATAGGGGATTTATGGAAATAGCTTAGAGAGATTTCCCTACCTCTTAAAGCCATTAGTAATTGTCTTTTATTTTGTTTATTTGTAAACAATAATTATGTTCAAATGCATATGTTCAACAATGAATCGTTGGATATTTTTGTAAACAAAACACAAGAGTAAAGAAAAACATATAGTTTTTCACTTTCAAAGGAATATCTTTGTATTGACTTTGAGTAAGTATTTGTACAATGAGACAAGCATTCTAGTAAGAGAATGATGTCGTAAAAAATGAAAATTTTGATACAAAGAAAAGATAGCTATGTGAAATGATCCCATGGGGGTCCCATTCTGCTATAGTCTTTGTATCTCTGAGCATTTTGTCTATTTGTTGCCTCGTCCGAAGATGATTGAATTGATCAGAACCTCTGAGTTTGTCAGTTGAAGCCAAAAGTCATTCGTAAAATGATCCAACAGGACATAGTCATATGCTTTACATTCCCTAACTTTTTCCTGGACCGCCCTTTCGGGTTTTCAGTCCACCGGGAAACCCTTTTTTTACCCAAGTCGCCCTTTCGGGTTTTCAACTTGCCGGGTGTACATATTTTTTTTTTATCCCTAATTTTTGCCCGAACCTTTTTGGTTCGTCGGGATGCCCTTGTTTTGCCTAGGTATGTCAACCTAGCGGGTCTCTTATGCGTAGTATCTTTTGACTATGTCTGCGTTCGCAGCATGCAGCAGGTCGTCGCCATCCATGGTGGTCAAGATCATTGCCCCACCAGAGAAGATGTTTTTGATTACAAATGGTCCTTCGTAGGTGGGAGTCCATTTTACCCATGGGATCACCTTGCGAAATTATGATGCGTTTGATTACCAGATCCCTAACTTGATACACTTGGCGTCTGACCTTTTTATTGAAAGCCTTGATCATCCGTTTTTGATACATTTGACCATGGCAAACAGCAGTAAGTCTTTTCTCATCAATCAAGTTCAATTGATCAAGTCGAGTATGGATCCAATCGTCTTCGTTCAGCCCTGCATCCTTCATAATCCTCAGAGAGGGGATCTAGATCTCGATAGGCAAGACAACCTCCATGCCGTAAACCAGAGAATAGGGTGTTGCCCCGGTTGATGTGCGAGTTGTGGTACGATACCCGTGGAGAGTGAATGGTAGCATCTCATGCCAGTCTTTGTGTGTGACTTTCATTTTCTGTATGATCTTTTTAATGTTCTTATTTGCAGCTTCGACAACACCATTCATCTTTGGCTGGTAAGGGGAAGAAATGTGATGCTGGATCTTGAATTGCTCGTATAGGGCAGTGATCATTGTATTGTTTAGATTCGTACCATTGTCTATAATGATCCTCTACGGGATACCATAACGACAGATGAGATTTTGCTTGATGAAACGGGCAACAACATTCTTGGTAACGGAGGCAAAGGAGGCTGCCTCAACCCACTTTGTAAAATAGTCAATGGCCACTAGGATGAAGCGGTGTCCATTAGAGGTTGTCGGCTTGATTTCCCCAATCATATCTATTCCCCATATAGCAAAAGGCCAAGGAGTTGTCAAGACAATCAGAGGAACCGGAGATACGTGCATCTTGTCAGCATAAATCTAACACTTATGGCAAGTTCAAGAGTGTTGATAGAAATCTGCTTCTATGGTAGACCAGTAATATCCTGCCTGTAGGATTTTCTTTTCCATCGTATGCCCACTGGAATGGGTGCCAAAAGTGCCTTCATGTAACTCAGTCATGATCCTTTCTGCTTCAACCTTGTCTACGCATCGAAGTAACACAGAGTCATGGTTGCGCTTGTAAAGAATGTCGTTACTAAGGAAAAATTTAGAAGAGAATCTCCTTAAGAACTTCTTATCATTGAGTGAAGCTCCTTCTGGATATTCTTGAGCCTCAAGATACTTCTTGACTTCGTGAAACCAAGGCTTGTCGACTACTTCTTCAGTATTAATCTCGTGATAGTGTGCTGGTTCCTCCATTTGTTCGATGGTGATCTGGGGAGCCTCGTTATCCCAATTAAGTTTAAACATAGATGACATTGTGGCTAGAGCGTCTGCTAGCTGATTTTCTTCTCGCAGGAAATGCTCGAAGGTAATCTTCTCAAAATATGGTAGCAACGTCAAAACATGTTCTTTGTAAGGGATAAGGTTTGGGTGTTTGGTGTCCCATTCCCCTTTGATCTGACTGATAACCAAAGTTGAATCTCCGAATACACTTAAAGATTTTATCCCTAGGTCTATGGCAGCTCTGAGACCAAAGATGCATGCTTCATATTCCGCCATGTTGTTTGTACAATTGAAGCAGAGTCTGGAAGTAAAGGGAGTATGACACCCTTCTGGAGATATGAGTACGACACCGATACCATTTCCAAGTGCATTGGATGCCCCATAAAAGAACAAGGTCCATCGGGATCCTTGTTCAGGTTCGTCATATGGCCTGAATTATTCACAGTTATTTACCGTCATGATGTCTTCATCTGGGAATTCAAACTTCATGGGCTGGTAGTCTTCCACAACTTGGTGAGCAAGGTGATCAGCTAGTACACTGCCCTTTATAGCCTTCTGGGTAGTATACTGTATGTCATATTCCGTCAGGATCATCTGTCATCTCGCTATTCTCCCAGAAAGAGAAGGCTTCTCGAAGATGTATTTTATCGGATCCATTTTAGATATTAGCAAAGTAGTATGAGTCAGCATATACTGTCTTAGCCGGTGAGCAGCCCATGCCAGAGCGCATCAAGTTTTCTTGAGCAGTGAATATCTGGTTTCACAGTCGGTAAACTTTTTGCTCAGGTAATAAATAGCATGCTCTTTTCGGCCAGACTCGTCATGCTTCCCCAATACACACCCCCATTGAGTTTTCTAAAACCGTCAGATACATGATCAATGGTCTTCCCTCGACTGGTGGCATCAACACAGGAGGCTCTTGTAAGTATTCTTTGATTTTGTCAAAAGCAACTTGGCACTCATCATTCCATTTGACTACTTGATCTTTCTTTAACAACTTGAAGATTGGTTCACAAGTAGCTGTCAGGTGAGAGATGAATCTAGCAATGTAGTTCAAACGCCCCAAGAATCCTCTGACTTCCTTCTCAATACAAGGAGCGGGCATCTCTTGTATAGCTTTTACCTTGGCAGGATCTACTTCAATACCTTTGTTGCTGACGATAAAGCCTAGGAGTTTACCAGACCGTACCCCAAATGTGCATTTGTTTGGATTAAACCTCATTTTATACTTCTTCAGTCTCTCAAACAGTTTTTGTAAGTGATCAAGATGCTCTTCTTCTATTTGAGATCTGGCTATCATGTCGTCCACATAGACCTCTATTTCGTGATGTATCATGTCATGAAATAGGGCTACCATGGCACGTTGATAGGTTTCCCCAGCATTCTTCAGTCCGAATGGGATCACCTTATAGCAAAAAGTGCCCCATTGCGTGACAAATGTTGTTTTCTCCATGTCCTCCGGTGCAATTTTGATTTGATTGTAACTTGAGAATCCATCCATGAAGGAAAACACTTTGTGTTGTACCGTATTGTCAACTAGAATATCAATGTAGGGGAGTGGAAAATCATCCTTAGGGCTTTCCCTATTCAAATCTCTGTAGTCCACACACATTCGCACTTTGTCGTCCTTTTTGGGAACGGGAACAACATTGGCAACCCATTGGGGATAAGAGGTGACAGCCAATAATCCAGTGTTGAATTTTTCATGACTTCTGCTTTAATATTTTCTGACATATCGGGCCTCATGCGGCGAACCTTTTGCTTTACTGGCGGACAATCCTCTCTTGTAGGCAGGTGATGTACCATAATGTCTGCATCAAGTCCCGACATGTCTTCATACAACCAGGAAAATACTTCAACATAATCGTGTAACAACTGAATCAGACGCTCCTTGATACTGGGTTCCAGATTGGCACCCACCTTGACCTCTTTTTTGTCTTCTTAGGTACCTAGGTTGATTGTATCCACGGGTTCCTCGTGAGGCTGAATGGTACTCTCTTCTTGTTGTAGTAGTCTGGCAAGTTCCCATGGTACTTCACAATCTTCCTCACCTTCGTCTTCGGCTTGGTAGATTAGATTTTCGGAGTCACAAAAGGCCATAGCAGTATCGTTACCCATGGGATCCCGAATGGATGTATACCTGCATTGTGACTGTAAGTGTGTGTAAGGGTATAACTATCGTTGAAAGAAATAAAAAATGTAAAAAGAAAAACAATGAGCACAAAAGTTTGTATGCAAAAATATCCATGATTCATTGATTTCAAATGAAAATGAGATGATAACCCTTACAAATGGACCATTGTGCCTCCGGTAAGACACAAGGTTTTAAGAGTGCGAATTGTTTTAATATTACAGATCCAACAAAATGTAAAGACAGATTACTGTGGGATAAAAGTGACCGGGACAAAATCTCTAGCCTCCCAGTTACTGAGCCCTCCATTGATAGTTGGTAATATCCAGTCCTCCAAGTCACAGCTATCTTCATCATCTTCTACGGAGTTGACCTCGCGGTTGCTGATCTTCAGGGGTGGTCCTCCGACACGAGCGTGGCGTACAACCTTCTGAGCACTTGGAGTGAAACCCAGGCCAAACTTGTGAGACTTATATGGGATATTCGGGAGTTGTCCCCAGATAGTGCACCCACCTTCTTCTACCACTGCTTTGGCATCCTTCAGATATGACATCCGAAGTGGAGGCCTTGTGATCTTGGGAACAATCTTGGTTACTGCCACATCTTACGGGACCTCTTCAAAGTGTTGGAATGGAGTTTCAATAAATTCACCATCTAATTCCACATATCTGAAGGAATTGAGATGGTTGATCATATAATCTTCTTCTCCATGAACGGTGATAATCTTCCCTTGAATCGGATATTTCAGCATTTGGTGCAACGTAGAAGTGACAACGCCAACATTGTGAATCCATGGTCAGCCTAGCAAGAAGAAATATGAGGGACGAATATCCATTACGTAAAAAGTTGAATCAAATGTTTGTGTTCCAACTTTTATGGGAATGTCTACCTCCTCATGTACCATCCTTTTCGAGCCGTCAAAAGCCCTTACTACTATGTTACTTGGCTTCAATGTCAATCCCTCACAGTCAGGCCTATCAAGAGCTTTTTTAGGCAATACATTCAGAGATGAGCCAGTGTCTACCAAAACATGAGCCAGGGTTGTGCCCCTATATTCAACTGAGACATGCAATGCCTCATTATGTTTCCTTCCCCTTGGTGTTAAATCAGCATCAGAAAAACCTAGACCATTATCTGCAGTCAGGCTGGCTACGCAGTCTTGAAACTGATCGGCAGATGTCTCTTGGGGTACATGGGCAATTTTTAGGAATTTTACCAAGGCTTTTGCATGCGCCTCGGAACATAGTAGTAATGCCAGCATGGAAATTTTAGAGGGAGTTTGCCCCAGTTGTTCAACTACATCGTAGTCGCTTCTTTTTATGATCTTCAGAATCTCCTCCATCTCTTTCTGGGAGGTCTCAGGGATAGCCAATGATTGATCCTTCATCCGGACAGGCTCAATCAAAATACTTTTACCTCGAGTTTCGGTTAACTCGGCAGCAGGAGTGTCAGTAGGAATGATAACAAGGGTTGTAACAGCTTTGTCAGTTGGAGTATTGGTGGAGATGATTGTAGGACTGGGAACCAATTTCGGAGGAGTAACAACATGAATGATTACAGGTCCAGAGACTGCTTTTGGTGGAGCAATTTCTGTTGAGAATATCTTTCCGCTTAGGGTAATCTTGCTAGTTCCTGCAATATTACTGATGTCAGAGTTGACTTTCTCAGAACTCGAATCTTCGGCGGCTGGCCAGTCCTGCTTTATACCATAGTAGTAGACATCCCCCCCATAATTCCATGCTATGGTTTTGTCTGACGAATATGGGACTGGTCCAGGCATTGTAATTATTAAAGGAGTTGCTTTTGGAACTGATGTAATTCTAACAGGTCTTTTGGTGGAGACCCTGGAAGAATTGGCGGAAATGGTAATCATAGAAACATCTTCAAAAGGAACAGGTGGAACAGAAGTATTCTCGAATAAAATTTCGTTGTTATCTATTAGGCACTGAACGCCTGCTTTCAACAAAGGACAGCTGGTTTGTGAGGACAAACAGAAATGGAAAACTTCATCACAGCCCAAGAACACACCGGCATTCAACAAGTTCACTTTAATAGTCAAGAGTGGGGTCATAAGTTCATCAACTGAAGTAACAAATATTTCTACATCAATGGCATTGGTATTATGGCCATGTTTGGGCATAGGGGCAGAAATGACGTTTGGCTTTTCGGGCGCATCGAATTCAATCTCTTTTGCTTCAATGAGGTCTTGTATTTTGTTCTTTAGAGCCCAACAGTTATTAGTGTCATGGTCGGGACTTTTAGAGTGATATGCGCAACGGGCATTGGGATGATAGTGAGGAGATATTGTGTTGGGGTTTTTCGGAGCTTCTTTCAAGGTCACCAAATTGGATCTTAGTAGATGCGGTAATACTTGAGACGGGGTCATGTTAATTCTAGTGAACTGTCTGACCGGTCTTTCCATCCTTGGTTGGTTATTTCTTTGTTGATTAGGCGCCGGTTTAGGGATCATCACAGCCTCCACCATTGGTCGGCGTTCGGCCCTATCTTGATTTCTCTGAGGATAAACAGCAACCACTTCTTTCTTTCCGATAAATGGCTTCCTTATGGCAGTAGAGGAGGATGTATCTTTTTGGATCTTTCCATTCTTTATACCGGCTTCTACCCTTTCTCCGGTCAATATTAGTTCAGTAAAACCTGCAGATGAACTTCCAATTAAATGATTGAAGAAGGGACCAGACAAGGTTCCCAAGAACATGTCTACCAATTCTCTCTCAGATAGAGGGGGTTGAACTCTTCCCGCCAAGTCTCTCCATTTTTATGCATAGTCCTTGAAACCTTCATTGGAAACCATGGCCATACTCTGGAGTTGAGTACGGGTAGGCGCAAGATCAACATTGTATTGGTATTGTTTGTAGCAGGCTGCAGCAAGGTCTTCCCAGTTATGAACAGTGGCTCTTTCTAACTGCTAAACTAATCAAGTTGAGTTCCAGACAGACTGTCTTAGAAGAAGTGTACCCATAAGTCTTTGTCAGTGGTATGGGGCTTGATTTTCCTCACATAGGACCGGAGATTCATTTTAGGGCATGAGACTCCGTCATACTTGGCGAACACATGTGCTTTGAATTTGGGAGGAATGACAATCTCCGACACTAACCTCAATTCCTCAAAGTCCAAGCCAGGCACTTTTTGGATTTACATCGCACTCAACCGCTCTTCAAGATGTTTATACTTGTCATCAGCTGGAGGGTATTGTTCTTCAGAATATTCTTCTTCTTCCTCTTCCTATTCTGATTCTGACTAGACAACTATTTCCTTGCCCTTCCCATCTTGGTTGTCTCTTTCACCGGATGTCGTCTCAAAGTCTAAAGTCCTTCTTGTCTGCCCATGAAATCTTCTTCCCATGTTTAGGACTCCAGTTACCTTCTTTGTCTTCTTTTTCTTCTCCTCAACTAGCAAAGTCTTCAACTATTCTTGTCCTTTGGCTAGGGTCAAGAGAAACTGTTAAAACTGTGTATTCTGAGCTTAGAGGTCCTTCACTATTTGTTCGAGATCCATCTTACTGAAATAAACAGTAGAGAGATGAGGAGACTTGTTGCAAAAGACCTGTTTATGTTATTATGAATGATAAATGCATATGCAAATGTTTTCAAGGATTTTAAGATTCAAATTTGTTTTAGACAAAAAAGGAAACACACGTTATATTAATAGATTAAAGCTCGAGTACATCAATGCCTTCTTGGGCAAGACAAATACAAGAAACTCTAAGATAGAAAGGTAGTACGCATCCTCTTTGGTGCAATATAGGCATTAAGAGTCAACTCCTCAAGAAGTAGCCTAGTGAGTTCCAAAACCTTCTTCTCGCTTGCGTAGAATTGGGCTTCGAAAGTATCTTGTTCCCCCTTGAGTTGTATCCAATCTCTTTGTAAATCTTCAAGAGAGGTGGGCATATCAGGATATAGGATAGTGTATGGAACATCTCCCTCCATGACAGGCTCAATGATTACTGATAGAACGGAGGGGTAACGCATCATAAGATTCTGTGCACGAGTTCGTACCCATTTGAGGTAAGGATCAAGAGGGATGGAATTTTTATTCCCCAAAGTCTTTCTATCCACCTTATTCAACATCCTCCAAGCTCGGATAAATCTTTGGCGAAGACCTTGATCGTCGTTGTCGTAGTCAAATACCAAACCTTGAATCAGCATCTCGTACAGGCCATCCCTCTGGGCATAACCAAATTGTCTTAAGGCTAAGCAGGGGTTGTAGGTGATACCTCCCCTGATGCCAAGTAAAGGGACATTAGGGAATTCTCCACAACGGTCGACAATGATAACATTCTCTTTGGATCGGGAGCACCAATGAATGTCTTAATGTTTGAGGGTCATCAACCTTTGTGACCACCTTGAACCTTGCTCATTTTTTAATACAGATTGGGGAAGATGCGAAATAAACTATCTCGCCAAGAGAGGAGTGCAACACATAAGAACACCTCTTTTCCTCATTGTGAGAGTGTGAAAAGAGTGTAGGATGTATCCTAGCAATGTAGGCACCGGGTTGCGGGATATGAAGATTTTGACGATGTTGATATCTATGAGTTGGTCAGGATTTGGAAACAAAACCATCCCATAGATGAGGAGAGCCACAATTTCCTCAAAGGCTTGCAGATCCAAGGAATTCCAACAGCTTTGGGATTTTTCAAACAAGAACTTTGCTAGGAAGCCTTTGACACTACTCCTTGTTTCCCAATGAGTTGTGATATCAGATGAGTGCAAGTGTAGAGCTTGAGCAATCTCTTCTGGCTTTGAGTCTCTTTCCATATCGTTGAAAGGTAGTTGATTGAGAATGGGAATCCTCAAGAGTTGGGAGAATACTTCCAAAGTTGGCACAAGTTGATAATCGGGAAATGTGAAGCAATGGTGCAAAGGATCAAAGAACTGAAAGAGCACCTTCATCATATCCTCATCTGTGTTGGAGGTGACCAAGTTGAGTAGAAGACCATGTCTCTCGGTAAATGGAGAGTTTTCAGGAATCCTTGAAGCTAGCTCCTTGAGTTGTGGAGGGATCCTCACAAGATTGACTTGAATAGTTTTCCTGCGAAGTGAATCCATATCCTACAAAACAAGAACAAAGATGAATCCCAAAAATCCTTGAAATGGTTAGTGGATGTATATGATGTTCATGAAGTTCATGATGTTATGTACAAGTATGCATATACAAACAAAACAAACAAATACTTAGGTTTAGGCTTGCATGGAGCTTTATAGGTAAGTACCCTCTTGAAGTTTATTTGGCT
The DNA here is from genome assembly GCA_948472305.1 of Vicia faba. Classification (NCBI taxonomy): domain Eukaryota; kingdom Viridiplantae; phylum Streptophyta; class Magnoliopsida; order Fabales; family Fabaceae; genus Vicia; species Vicia faba. Next base: position 987,906,335 of record OX451735.1, on the reverse strand, counting down.
CAAACCTGTCTTAGTAATAGTAACCTGGTTCTAAGGTGCTCAATATCACGGGTTTGTTTCCTTGGTCATTGTTTCAGCACAATCCTCTTTAATGGAGACTGAAATATCCCAAGAAACCAAACCTCAATGAGTGTAGTATCGAGTATCTACCAACTTCGGACTGTACCAAAGCCGGTCATCTCACTACATCCTAAAGGCCAAGTTGGTCAAGTAAAGGTTCTAAAAGTTCATTAGTGCTTCATGACATCACTCAACGGCCCTGTATTCTCTTTGATTAACTCAAAGGCTACCGGTACCCACAAATATGTCGCACTAACGTAGCTATTGCTTAGACCATGTCGGTATAACCCGCACAGTTTCCACAATGTATTGCTACTTACCTATAATGTATCCCAAATATGGGTAGAGGATTCAAACCCAAACAAAAGAACCATAATGTAAAGCAAACAAATCAAACAATGTAAGCAAGTAAATGTGATCTAACCCTAAGGTAACCCCACTTTTAAAATTTTCCCCAGCAGAGTCGCCAGTTCTGTGGTACGGTAGGAGAACTGACTTAAGGGTTTTGCGTTTGATCGTAAATGTTGCGGTTAGCAAGAGTCGCCACTGACTTTTCTTTTATCCAAAAGTAAAGGTGAAAAAGCATAGGAAAGACCTTTGAGATTATTTCTTGAGTTCGGGGGGTAGATTATGAAAAGGGAAGGTATTAGAACCCTTTTCATCCATGGTTTTCTATGGGCTCTTAGTTACTTGCTAGATCACTTGCTTTTGTTTGAAATTATGCTTTGTGTGGTTTTTGAAAGTATTTTGTAAAGAGGTCATTGTTTAGGCAATCTTTGTAATGATTCTCGTTCGTAAGAATGTATACAAAGATGTTGATCTTTTGAAAATGTTTTCTATTTTGTAAGATGTTTGAAACTGTATGTGATTGTTTTAAAAATAGCAAGGGATGTTTGTTTTGAAATGGAGCAAGTAATTAGGAGCATTCTACCTACTCAAATGTCTTTCTTGTTCATTTTCTTTTCCTTTGACATTGTTGTCTTGCCATTTATTTGGTAAGCAACCCTATCTTTGGATGTAAACGGGACGGGCGTGGGTCATCGTATAACCATGATTAGCAATGTTGCAAGGTATCTTAGCATTCTTTTTTGAGGGACTAAGATCATTTGTAAGGCAACTTAGATAGCGTCATCGAGGGACTATGATCTTGTATTTGCTTGTTTTTGCTAAGATACCTTCTATGCGTAATATGGCCATTTTGTATAAGGCAACCAAATGGGATAACCCTAGGGGTGCTTGTGTGCAAGTGTATTGTTTTCATTCTTGATTTTGTCTTGAATTAGGGTTTGCTATTTGGTTGGTTTTAATCTTTCCATACAAAACCCTAATTACTAGCATCTGTTATATAAAGCGATAAATTGCGGGAATTAAAATTACTATGCTATTACATCACTTAGGGGAGTGGGTGTACAAATTACAAATAGGGATTTGCAAGAAAGTGAATCTATTTATCTATTACAACCATATTGAATTGCATAAATATACAAGGAATGAAATGAATGTAATATACAAGTATAAAAAATGGATAAATGTACAAGGACGCAAAATGTAAAGAAAATGAATTTTGTTTGTTTTCTTTTATAAAAAAGATTTTTATCTTAGCCTAATTTAAATAAAGAAGATAGTTAATTAAATTTGAATTTATTAAGAAAAATATTTTAAAAGAAAAACCCTAATTCTATTAATCAATCAAAAGAAAATAATTTTAAGGAAAGTATTTTTTTGGCATTTTTTATCTTGAAAATATTTATAGCATTAAAAATATTTTTAGTCTTTTTTTTGGTATTTAAATAATATATTTTAAATGGTATGAAGAAAAATAAATAATATAATATTAATTAAGTCTATAAGATTTAGTTAATAAAATAAATAAAGTATAGTAAATAAAATATTTTTTTGTTTATGGACAAATAAAATAAAATAAGTCAAAATATAAAATATATCATTTTTGTATTTTTATGATTTTTTTTAATATTTTAGAAAATATATTTAAAAAGAAAAGTGCAATAAATAAATAAATAAATAAATACAAATGAGCCAGGGGGTGCATGAAGTAGGCAGGGGGTTAATAAGCAAAAACAAAAAAAAAAGAGCCAGGCCCAAAGGGCCCAGCGCCTGTAAACAAATCAGAAAATGTCAAAAAATATGAAAAAAATGAAGAAAAAAAAGGGTACCACTGGGGCTCGAATCCAGGTCCCATAGGTTAACAGGCGTGCGCTTTACCATTGCGGTGGCTATACATCCGTTTATATAAATAAATCAATAAATATGTAAGGAAAATCAAGTCCTGATGACTTCATCTTCAACCTCGAGCCGGTGTACCTGTAACTTCTTCATTTCTCAACAAAAATGGAAGATGACAAAATGAAAGTTATTGCATTCTTCCTCACGAATCTAACCATGTAAATAACTAAAGCTAAAAGTCAAAGATAAATGAGAATTTCTCTGGCCCTAATTTGAACCCTAAAAATTTCAGAAACTTCAACTCTAAAATTCTCCAAGCTCAAGCCATGTAAATGCAAACTATGGATATGTACAGCTTCGTGGCAATGAGGTCTACATTTTATCTTCACAAATGCAAGCCTAACAATGCCTAAGAAATGAGATAGAAGTTCAAGAAAAATACCTCAAAACTAGAAATTGTGAAATGAAAATGAGCTTGATTTAAAGTGCTGCAAGGATCAGGTTAGCTTCCTTGAGGTCCCAGGAAGCTAATGCAATGATTAGCTTGAGTTGAAAGTGGCTGAGGAGCTCTGGAGAAGTTAAGTTGCAGACCCCTATTTTTGAAAATGGAACTTGATGATGGAGGTGTTACAGTTGAGCAAATGGACTTTGAATGGTTTGTATTTGATGTTTAGAAGCTTTTGGAAGTAAAAGGCCAAAGAACGCACGAGGGGATTTGGAGTTTGGTATGTAAAGTCAGAACTTGCACAACAATGGTGTTTTGAGACAATTTCTGATTAGAGGGAGTTTGAATGAGTTTTAGGGGCTTCCAGCTCGTATCCTAGCTTACAAATAGTGCTTCTATTTATAAGCAACAAGTTTGGAGACTTGTTGTTGATAAGAATTTGAATTTGCATCCTTAAGCTAAACATGTGATTTTTTTGAGAAAACAAGTTTCAATGCCTTGTGTATAAGATAGAGTGGTTATGCTTTAAACACACTTGCTTCTGACTTTGTGGATGGAGTGTGATCAGAGGAAACAATTTAGAGGCTCAATGTTAAATTTATGCAAAAAGCTTGCTTTACAAGAATGGTATTGTTAACTTTCTTCCCAAAATGGCAATGTGAATTGGATAAAGCTTAAACCACTTGGATTATAGCTCAAAAGTTTGTGTAATCCATTAATTATGGAGTGAAAAACAAGTTTGAGGCCTGCAAAGCAAAGATTATGCAGCCTAACATTGAAATTGCATTTGTGTTCATCATGAAAATGACCTATAATTCAAGTGATAAAACACCAACTTCATCTCTTCGATTCTCCCTACTCAAGAATGATCTCAAGGAGTTCTTGGACATTTTGGAAAGATTAAAATGTGATCTACAACTCATCTTTGAATTGATTTTGAATATTCCCCTTGGAACTATGTGAAAATGTTCCATGAAGTTAGGTCAAAAATCTGCCTATCTAGGGCAAAATTTCACTAAGTCTTTTTTAGTTCATGAGCATGTATTCATAAAATTATAACTTGAGAGCCAAGCACTTTTAGGAGAAGTTGTGTGAAGCAAAGTTGTATATTTCATAGAGATCTACAACTTTCATGTTTGAAGTTTCCTTTGAATCATCTTGTATCATAATGAAAAAATTGCTCAAAGTTATGAAAAAATAAGAAATTTTTGACACTTAGAAAAATTTCTAAGTTTAGAAATTTTGACTTTTCAAAATGAAATCTTGATTTCTTGATTTCTTGATGAATAAGTTTCCTATTTTGACATTTTTTGATGAATTATGACCTTTGGTGCTTAAATTTGACCTAAAAGTCAAAGTTTGACTTTTCAGTATTCAGTTGACTTTTGATCAGTTGACTGCAAAATTCATTTGTCAATCCAATGGATTTGCAATATTTTGAATCATGTCATTAGGTCAAAATGATGAAATTGGACTCTTGAGATCATGCCTTAAACCAATTGACCATTTTCTAGGTTAAAAATCAGAAATTGCCCTTTCCCAATCAAAACCCTAATTTTGACCATTTTGCCCTTTTGGAGATTTGATCAAATTTCTTGAGGAATTGTGGTCCAAACTTGATCAAATGATACATATGGGTTTAAAATATTGATTTGGATAAAAAATTATGAAGTTTGACTGTAAATTGACCATGGTTGACTTTTCCCCAAATACAACTGATTTTTAGGTCAACTGCTCAATTGACTGAGCAAAAATGTGATCCAAGGCTTGAAACTTGACATGAGTAATATTGGGGGTCCATAATGGTCCATGAAAGTCATATGAAGCATTGATAGTTCAAAAATCCTTGTGCAAAATCAAACCCTAATTTTGATCATCAGTGCCTAAGGAGGTGTCTTGAGCTGATCAAACCCTAGTGCAGTCTTGAGCCTAAGGAGATCTTGTGAGCAAATTCTTGAATAGTGAGAGGGAAAATTTTGGGGTACAACAGGTAGCTCAGGATTTTTTTAAACCGAACTACATTACCACCCATTCATATGTTCCTAATGCCCTTGGGCATCTAAATGTTGTTTTGGGCACATCTTAATCTGCTATAAAAATCTGGTTATACCCAGAAGATCCATCGAGCATGCTAAGATATTCATACCCTGCAGCTGAATCAACTAACATTTTTGCAACATGCATTGAATATTCATCTTTGGGGGTAGCGTTACTCAAATCTCTAAAGTCTATACAAAATCTAAGAGTTCCATTTTTCTTAATAACAAGAACAATGTTAGCTAACCAATCGACGTACCTTGCAGTTATGATGAACTTACTCTTGAGCAATCTTTTTATTTCTTATTTGATCTTCAAAGTTATTTCAGGGGTGAATCTCTTAGGATGTTGCTTTAATGGCCTTTTGCCTGGATGAATAGGCAGTCGATGTTCCTTGACCATTCGACTTAAACCCGTCATCTCTCCATAGTCCCTGGCGAAGCAATCTATATACTCCTTTAGTAGTTTGATCAACTTAACTTTCATTTTTGGCTCAACTTTAGTGCTAATGTACGTTGGTCTCTTGGTTGTGCAGTTTCTCACATTAACTTCCTCTAATGGATCTTGTGCTTGCATCTTCAGTATTGGATTTAGTGGGTCCTTTTCAAACCCCAAAGGTTCATTGTCGTATATACAATCTAACCTATGGATTTTTGAAGCTATTGTTTGGCCTAGTTGGCCTTCTTAATTTTTGGCTTCGACGGCCATATTTTGCAACTTCTCAGCTTCTAAAGCCGATTTCCTTTTATTTTCAGCTACATAAGTCAAAATCCGAGACAAACTTGTTGATTCACTAGTCATCACGTTTGATTACAGACCACCCCGTAGGTGGGATCGACTTCCAAGGAATTTCTGCCTCTTCAGAATCCCATGTGAAGCCATGGTCAGGATCCAAACTTAGAAAATGATTTGTGTTTTCATTGGGAGCGTGATTCTCATCATCACAAGGCGCTATATTGGCTAAATGTTGGCTGAAAGACTTCTTTTCACCTTTCACATCATTGACTTTGTAGTAGCTCTGATCAGATTCTATGTTCTCTACTACTCCATCTTTTCTCCAAATGGAAATTCTTTGGTGCAAAGTCGACGGGACTGCACCTATTCCATGAATCCATTCACGGCCAAGTAATAAATTAAAGTTGGCTTTTTAATTTATAACCATAAATAATATTGATCTGGTTGTTATTCCAACAACCAATTCCACATGGATGATACCCAGTATATTACTGGTCTTTCCTTCATAGTTTGATAACACCATGTTGTGAGGTCGAAGCTTCGACCCACACTTCCCCATTTTCTTAAACAGAGCATGTGGCATTAAATTTACAACTGCCCCACCATCGACAAATACCTTGTTCACTGGCATGCCATCCACCTTCGCCCTTATGAATAGAGGCTTGAGATAATATAACATCACTAGGCTTGGTTTTTCAAACACAACCTTCTGTTCTTCAACCACACCATTATTCATCACATAGTAGCATAAAGGCTTTTCATCAGCCACTTTGTCGGAGGTAAAATCTTCTTCATTTTCTGATACTTTCGACATTGTCGTATTCAGCAGGCATAATCGACACAACTCCATAATTAATTATGAAGTCTTCACCATCCACCATGTCATCCTTTGGTGAAGGCTCATAGTCAGGTTCTGCCTCCTCTTATCCTTTAGATGTGGGAGTATACTCAGGTGCAGGAGTATACTCCATTGGCTACGTGGCTTCCACTAGTAGCATGTCTTCGACATAGACGTTGTCTTCAACTGGCTTCACCTGAGATGTAGAAGTTTCCTTTACCGCCTTTTTGTTCCTCTGATAACACCTCCACTGAGTCCTTGTCATTGAGTGTTTTCCCTTATAGTTGGGGGAAACTTGATAACCCTTCAACTCAGCTTTCTTTTCCTGGGCCTCAACTTCATTTACAATCACTTTCCACTTTGGCCTCTTGCCCCCCTTTTGGCTCATTGATTCTAACCATTTTTCTTGTGGAATATCTGATGGAGGGCGAAAGGTTTTTGGACAAGACTGTTGGAACAATTTTCTGTACTCCTTGTTGCACCGAGGGTTTCCTTGTTTGTCGAAAACAAAGCTTGGGACTGGAGGCTTCTCTTGCTTAAGAGCCTATTTTTTGACAGTTTCATACTTTTCGGCTACTTCTTCATCAAACACATCATTGCATCTTAGGCATAATTTTTCCTTCGACCCCTTCACCATGCATTTCTCTTGGAAGTCAGCCAAGCTTTCTTCAGAGTGAGGGTATACTTCTTGTAATCCTTCCTCCATCTTTAGGTCATAAATTTCTTTGGTTCCGACAATCATAACATCTATGTCACCAATCATTATCACCTCTTTATCGAGGCCCTCAGTAGCTTCGACCATCATGAAATCTAGAGGCTCTGAGTATAAATTCTCTTCAACTTTCAAAAGGCCAGTGTCAACTTGCATCTTTGGCTTCTCGCCAAAATGGAGCCTGCCATCTTGCAACACTTTCTGCACCAAGTCCCTCACAAGAGCACATTGAGATGTTTTATGACCAAGAAAATTATGAAATTTGCATAATCCCCTCTTTTTCTTTTATTCAAGTGAGGGATTCTTTAGGCACTGAGGGACCATAGTTTGACCATCAGCTACTAACAAATCAAATATTTCATCATATTTGGTTATGTCGAAAGTATAGGTCTTAGTAATGGCTTTGCCATTCTTTTCACTTTCGACATGGTTCTTCTCGTTCGACGATTTCAACAATTTACATGCATAGGGAGGTCCATGTTGGAGTTCAACCACATTAACCTCTGTTTCCTACCCTGACTCATTTTCATCAGAAGAACATTCGTCTGTTGCCACATAAGAAACTTTCCCTTTTTTTGTGATATTTGTTTGGCTTGGTTTTTTCATCTTTCAAACGTTCGATCAGTTGAACTTTGATAGCCAATTGAGCCATATCTTTCAGGAATTGGGTGTCCAACAATTTCTTCCTAATGGAATACTCTAACCCATTTGCAACCATTTCAACCAAATCATGTTCATGGACTTGTGTAAAGCACCACGCTTTCAGAAGTCTAAACATGTTAAGGTATTAGTCTATTGACTCAGTGCTCTTTCGCTTGACACTGGACAATTCTGTTAGGTTTATCTTGGACTTCCCATGTGGAATTGCTCATGGAACAACTTCTCTAACTGGGTCCATCTTTGGACCGACTGTGGGGAAGCATTATAAACCAAGTGAACGCATTCTTTGTAAGGGAATTGGGAAAATATTTCATCCTTAAATCCTCATTCACTACTAAATTTCCAAGTACAGTTTGATATCTGGAAACATGTTCGACAGTGGACTCTTCGACATCCCCTGCAAACTTAGTGAATTTTGGGAGTTTCCAACCCCTTGGTAACTCCGTTTGTAACACGAAATATGGAAAAGGAGAAACATATGCGGTTCATTGACAGCTAGTATTTATGCCATTCCTAACCATTATTTGTTCAACAACGGCCTCTAGGTTTTGTTCCCCGACCACTATTTTAGGTCGAACCTGCCTAACCAATTTGTCGGTGTTCTGGTTTTTGTTTGCTACTACTATTGGGGGTTGTTGTACTACCCTAAGTATGGGTTTGACACGTGGAGGAGTCAGTGATTCTTGTTTGAACTCTTCGTCAAACACATCCTCATACTGCATTGGTACCTCACGTGGTCGAGGTGTAGCTTGTCGAACTGGCGCTCTAGGAGCACCAAGAAATTCTCTCATGCGAGTCATCTAAGCTACTAACATCTGATAGCTCTACACCAAATTTTTGATTACCGATCTTAATATTAGAATCATTTGTTGAGTGAACATGTTGACCATTTCATGGTTACTTTCATCCACCTGCTGCCTCATGACAGCGATAGTACTTGGAGTAAAAGTAGGCATAATTTGGTTGGGCAAAACCCAACCCAGTCGAATGCCCAAACTGGCTTTCCGACAACCTTGGAGGGCAATATGGTGAAAATGTAGAATTTTCTCCAAATGTTAGATTGCTAGTATGCAATCCTGCCATTATTGTTGTGGGCATTCCATACTCGTGTATATTTCTGGAAAAACTAGGCACATACTGCCTAGAAGTTGGAACCACACTATCATGTGTTTCTCTTGTGAAACTAGGCGTATAAGGCCCAACATTTGTGACCATCGTTGGTCTTGCAGTTACTGGTTGTATTGTAGTAACTATATTTGGGGTTGTAGAAGATATGACCGCTGGACTGGAACCTACACTCGCCGCTGCACTGGTATTTCCTACCAGATTCAGATTTCTTTCAAGAGTTCTAAGATCTACCATTTTTCTACCACTTCTTAATTTCATGCACGAAACAAGAAGACTTAAACACAAACATGTCCCACCGAGTGTGCCAATTTGTTTCTCCGCAAAACAATCGCTAGCCTCTTATTAAAGGTTACTTGCGGGATCGGCTACAATAATCTCAGGCTTAGTGTTTAAAGTGTTTTTTGGGTTGAAAAAAGGGGTAAAAGGGCAAAAGATAAAGGAAATTGTGAGGTAAATAAATCAAATTCTGTAAATTGCTAAGAATTTAAATATGGTAGCATTCATACATTGTTAAGCTTGAACTCGTTTCTCTCTTAGATGTGGGTACTTTGAGTGTATTGCTATTAAATATGAAGAAATGCGACCCCTAACATAAATAATTTTTTTCTTCTTAAATAGACATCCTAAACAAGTAATCATCAATGGTTACTAGCCCGCATTTGGGCTTCGTGGGAACCTTTTGAATATTCACATGTTCTTGCTGGCTATGTATGTTGATAATTATTCCCGCTAGTATGTATTCTTTCTTTAACTTCTTCGACTTTTGTTTATGTCGCCTACTGCCCATGATCTACATGCCCTCATCAACTAGCTCATTTGGTCGATGTCCTTTCCCCGCTTGACTCATCTTATTGTTTTCCACTACTTTATGATTCTTTAGTCGATTAAATCCCCATAGCTTTAGGTTTATTTCCTTGGTCGAAAATAACTTTTTAACAACTGCGTAACAATGGAATCACAAAATTGACTTAATTAGTCCCCGACAATGGCACCATAAACTTGATCGTGACTTTAATAGTCTATCGAGTTAACTAACTGCAAGTGCACAGTCTAATCACGTATTTTTAAAAGATAACGAACCCACAAGGAATAATAATCAAACTAATGTTATCTATCATTACTATGTAAATCTAATACACATAATTATCTTGGATTAATGGGAATTAATACTAAACTAAAATTGATTGGAAAATATTATAATAAAGAGAGACCAGAATGTGTGTTTTGCATTCCTCGGGGACTTTGTAACTTGTTGGCATTCACTAACGTTCGAATAGTTTTTAGTAGAAAATAACAATTTAAAGACAATATCTCACACTCTCATGGTTTTGAATAAAGTCACGTTCCTTAACCATGGGATATTGCTCTCGCTCGCCCATTCTAATCAAGGAACATGTTTTGAAAGCTGAACAAGTTCTAATCGATGCCTAAAGTGCTCTCGCTCTCGTCAAGAATTGATGCCCCATTCTTACTATCTGGTTTGACCCCCACACTCTTGTAGTGTCAGCTCGAACGTTAGTTAATTTCTCACTCTCATGACAAAATCATGTTAAATAACTTCTCACTCTCGTGACAAAGCTATCTAAATTAAATTTAAAGAACAGAGACTGAAACTGAATTTTCAGATTGAATTATTAAGTGAACATATTACTGAGTCCTATCGAAAACGACGGTACTTACATACCGGACTCTAGAAGTTTAGTCGGACATACTTTTTAGTGAAAATAAATTAAACATGATTATTGGAATAATAAACAACATAGAATTTAAACAAAATCAAAGAACGATAATAATTATGCAATTAAAATAAAACCTTTCGAACAAGAATAAATAAACGGAAACTTTATATAAAATGATGGCAAGATTATGATCCAAGAGTACACTTTGAGTTTCCAATTAGATAGAGCTTCTCTAATGGTTCCTAGATACATAGAACTAAGAACCTAAGGCATATATTTAGTGTTGCAAGGCTGATTCTATATTGAAATCATGTCCAACTGCCATGAGTGAATATAGGGAAGTGGGGAAGAACAGGTCCAATTCTGTTTTGCATGTTTTCTATTTTTCTGGTGCATGGTGACTGCCATGGTTCCCATGGCTACCGCCATCGGGCTCATGGTGACCGCCATGAGTCATGTTCATTAAATTACGTGGCTGCAGGCAATGGCGAGCGCCATGGTCCTGGTTCCGACTGCCACATCAGCAAAAGTGGATTTCTTCACTACTTTGCTTCCTTTTCCTGTGCCTTTTTGATTCTGATGCATTTTATCTCAAGAGCAGCAAAGAACCTGAAACACAATATAAAGCAACATAAAAACATAATAAAAATGAGAAATGAAAATAAAATAGCATGTGAATCAAGTCAGAAAATATGATGTGTTTTCATGTTATCAGTATTGCATAATTTGAGGCAATGTATGGTCAGAGGTGTAGGACACCTTTGTGTTGGCAAGAATCTAGTGAGAATGTATCGGTTAGACCGGAGATTGTTCAACAGACTACTGAAAAGGTGAAGTTTATTCTAGAAAAGATGAAAGCTTTGCAGAGTATGAAGAAGAGTTACCAAGATAAGAGGAGGAAGGATCTTGAGTTTTAGGAAAGAGATCGTGTATTCTTGAGAGTCACTGATGATCAGTGTCGAGCATGCTTTGAAACTGATAAAGCTTACTCCTTGATTTATCGATCCATATCATATTTATAATATGGTTGAAGTTATTGCTTATTGGGGTGGTTTTGTCACCTAATCTTGTGAATTTGCATGATGTATTCCATGTTTTGCAACTTTGGAATTATGTTCCAGATCCATCTCATGTGATTCAGATGGATGGTGTACAAGTAAGAGATAACCTTACAGTTGAAACCTTACCTGTGAGGATCGAAGACCACGAATTGAAAAAGTTGAGAAGCAAAGAGATCACTCTAGTTAAAGTGGTTTAGGGAGGAGCTACCAGAGATAACATGACGTGGGAGTTGAAGTTCGGGATGGGAGCTGCGTATTCGGAGTTGTTTGCTTCAGGTAAATTTTTGAGGACAAAAATATTCTAAGTGGGAGAGAGTTGTAATGCCCCAATTTCATTTATTTAATTTTCGTAAGTGTTTTGTGTGACTGATTGTGTTTATTGGTGTTTTGATGTGTTGGAGGAACCCTTTGGTGTCGAGTGGTAGCCTTAAAAATATATATTTTAAGGTGTGTGGGGTGTTTGAGTAAAAATGTAGAAACTTGGGGGTGGTATAAGTGGAACTAATTATTAATTATAATTATTTTATTTATTTTAAATAGTATTAAGGAGAATATTATTTAAATAAATATTTAGTTGGAATTGTTATTTATTTAATTTTGTTGGAATATGATTTAATTAGAATAATAGGAATTTATTAGAAATTATAATATATTAAAATAAAGGAAAAAGAGGGAATAGAGTAGAAACTGTTAGTACATGCTTTTGGGAGAAAAAAAAGGAGAAAATAAGAAGCAATAAGCTATGGCTCAAGGGAGAACATCATTTTTAGAGGTTGAAGAACTCATTGCTAGAAATACTTAAAGATTGAGAAAACCACACGAAATGGGGGTTTGAGTTGGGTTTTAAAATGTTTTTCAGTTAGAAGCGCTTTACACAAAAAATCATAATTACAAACAATGCTATAGAGAGAAACAATGCTATAACCAAACTGATTACAGATGCACGAGCTACCCGCCGGTGACTAAAAAATGCACGGGCTACCCACCAGTGACTAACAACAATGATAACCTGCTAGTGATCCCTTAAGAATTATGACCTACCGAGTCCCCTAAGAGATATAACAATCACTGACTCCCTAAGGCTTCTGACCTACCCGGTCTCTTGAAGGAGATTTATCTATGCCTTAGAAAAGGCCTTAATCAACTTACAGTTGAACAATGTGTTTACAAGATGCTTCTTACAAGCGGATTATACAAATGTTTAAGTACATATTGTTTAGCACAAATATGAGCAACAACTCTTATTTGCAAACAATTTACAATAATAACACAATAATAAGCAACAACTCTTGTGTTCTAACAAATAGTAATATCAACACAATATGAGCAACAACTCTTGTGTTCTAGCAAATAATAATATCAAGATAAATATGAGCAATAACTCTTGTGTTTTGATTCTTTTATTTTTCTTGCTTTGATTTTGGCAGCGTTATTGTTCTTGTGTTCAAGTCTTTCAATTTTCAAATGACACAGTTGTTCCTTTATATAGGTGTTGAGGAAGTAGACCCTTGTAGTAGTACACATATCACTTTCATCTTGCCAGCTGCCAACGGTAAAAAATGACTGTGGGAGACAAATAGTACACAGTACATCCATTTGAGTGGAATGTGTAATTGTACTTTTGTACTAACTCTTCTAGCCCACATTTATGATAATATTGTCTTTTGATGGATATTACTTCTTATGAGCAGGTTAGCTTGAGAAGATATCATCTTTTGATCTTGTCTTCTGATTGACTATATGATGTAGAATAATAATGTGTCTAGAAGATATAACTTTACTTTGATCTGTCTTCTTATTGAATACTTCTTATGTACAGTAATGTGCGCATATTCCAAGAAGTAATCGATTCTTTAGAATCTTGACTTTGTCTTCATAATTAGAAGCAGCAGCTTTTCTGATGAACAAATCTTGACTTCTATTCGGAAGTAGCTTTCCTTTAATGTGTTCAGAGCCCTGACTTTGTCTTTAGAGTTAGAAGCAACAGCTTCTCTGACGAACAAATCTTGACTTATGATCTTTAACGTGAAAGCATGTTTATGGTGCAATCTTGTTTTCTGATCTTGGAGCAGTAGCTCTAACAGACATTCTTTCTTCTTGAATACTTGTGACTTCTGAAGCAACAACTTGTTGAGAAATAAATGTTGAGATCCTTTTTCTGGCGAACATTCAACATTCTTCAGAACTACTGATGTTACTTATGAATTGGGTGTTATAGTCTCTAGGATGCATGCTTGGTGTATTTCTGATGATTCTTCAGACAACAATCTTGAATCAATTAGAACTTCTAATTTGCACACTCAAGAAACCTTTATAAACAGAATTATTTACATATAAAATATATGTATTGTTATCATCAAAATCTAGAGATTAATTGCATAATCCAAATCTTGTTCTACAAACCTTCCCCTTTTTGATGATGATAAAACCATGTTTTTTGATGTAACAGTTTTACAAGGTAATATCATAATCGAATCAGAGTTTAAAAGAAAACAGCCCCTGATTAGCATAAGCTCTCCCTGAGTCTAACACTTAAAGTTTTTAGAAGGAAGGGATATTTTAAAATCGTTTATAAAAATCCTCATGAGTTAAACAATCTCCCCTTGAATCTAAAACTTAAGACCATATCATAAAGTAGGGTTTTTCTTGGTTAACATTTTCCAGAATTCTGATTGAAGCGAATGGAAGCGATTTATCAGAGTTGCTTTATCAGAATTTCTTTCTTCATTATAACCTATATCTTGTACCTAAAAACACATTCTAAAAACTATTGCATATATAATTTATTATAAATGTAAGCAATGATATTTATAGAATTAGGTATGCATCAAAATCATCATTATACTTTATCCCCATTTTTGTCATAATCAAAAAGATATATTTCATTTGATTTAGAGAAAATAGACAGTACAAGAGAAAAAAAATAAGATAGAAACAACAAAACAGGGTTTCCTAGAAGTGCATATGGGTTAGAAGAAGGTGGAATTTTATGAACAATTTTCTTGAGCATATCTGATACGCTTAAGTTGAAAGCTTCCTGTTTATCAAATTTTTCATTTACTCGCACTTGTTCCTTTTTCAGCTCTTCAAGAGTTTGTATAACAATGGAAGTTTCTGGAGCCTTGGAAATATCTAGTTTTCTAGAAGCTTCTTATTCATCATGTTTCTTAGTGGCTTCTTCTTCTTCTATTTTCTTAGAGGCTTCTTATTCATCTCTTTTCTTAGACGCTTCCTTTTCAGCTCTTTTCTTAGCAGCTTCTAAATCCATATATCTCTCTTCTACTTCTTTGACAAATTTTTCTTATTGTTGTCCAGTAAGGTTTCTAATTAAGAGAAACTCAGCATCCATCCATTCTTTAAACTATTCCCATATAGAATTCAAGTGAGAAGAATTAGTGTGTGAGCTATATTCCTCTTTGAGATCGTTGATTCTCCTTATTCCATCTTCCTTTAAGATATCAATTGCTTCTTCCAAGTTTAAATTCGGAGGAGGAAGATCAGAGGATTGGGAAGTGTTTTCCTTTTCAAGACTAGTTTCATCAGAAATTGTGTCATCGGAGTTATCGTAGCCCTGGGTTTCATCAATGATGTTGTTATCATTTGGATTAGAAGGTGTTGGTGATGGTGGAATGTTTGAGTGAAAGGGGTTTCATAGGCGTCTGGAACATAAGTAATAGAAATTTATGATATTCGATCATTAGAAATCAGTGAGGGTCTAATTATGTGTTGTGGAATTTTTGTGGTGTTTGTGATCTTTGATGGTGAGATGGTAAGTGAGAAATCTTGAAAGGAGGTGGTAATCGTGATTTCTATATTGGTTTTTGCTTATTGTGGTGGTGGAGTTATCAATTTGGATTTTTCAGTGGAAGCCAAATTAGACTAGAATGGAAGTGGAGTGGATATTTGTGGAGGTGGCATAGGCATATATGAAGTAAGATAAACAAGTTCAGAACCAGATATATCAACTTCAGAAGTCTTACTAGCTTGAGATGCAGAGATATGGATGAGAGTGGAATCTTCTCTCTCTAGAGTTTTCTGCTTCTTTTTCTTCTTCTGGGTTGAATCAGACTTCCTATTGAGAGTAGATGATTTCTTATCATTGATTTTAATTTGAGAGTTATCATAACACTCTTTTTCAATCCCCTTGATATAAGCTTCTAGGGCTTTGGGCGAGTCAAACTCTGTAAATAAAGGATATCTGACAACTCGTATCCTAATAGTCTTGATTATAGGTAGATCCTTAGAAGTGCTTGGTTTAATCAGTTCCCATGACTTTCCAACAATATTCAAGGTTTTAAGATTATTACCATTGAAAAGTTTTCATGTATTTTCCTCAATATCTTCCATATGATTATGATTAGTGAGATGTTCTATGGGGCCATTTTCAATCTGAATATCTGTAATCAGTCACCCATAGGAATGTAACTCTTCTTAGAATTCCTAGATTTGATTTCTCTAGATGATATGCCAGAATCTCTCAGGTAGTTAAGGAGAAGAGATGGAAGATGCACCTTGATTCCTTTCATCAGATAATACAGTATGCATTTTTTATTGGTGTTGACATAATCAACTGAGCTAGTTGCTTTTCTATGATGAATAGAACTCAGAATAATATTAAACCACACTTTAAGATTTTTGTGTAGATCTGTGTATTTGAAGGATGACTTTCCTTCAAAAGTTCCTTGCTCACCATTTGTAGAAATTTTAGAGGTTACTACAACAAGCACAAAAGGGGATTTTGAATTCGTTTGATAAATCCTTTTTCCTCTTTCTTTTTCCATTCCGAGTAGGGTTGCTATGGATCTTTCCATAATAACCACTTTTGAACCAAAAACTAAAGGTAGAGAAAACATAAGAAATTGGGGGTTTGAATTGTGTTCATAGAAAACATTCCCCTTTAGAAAATCTAAGCACTCAAATGATAATATCTATAAGTATAATGAAGAGAAAAGGACACAAGTATTTTATCCAGGTTCACTGTTAACTAGGCTACTCATGTCCACCCCCGCAAGGATGACTTCTCCTTATCCAAGGACTTAATCCACTATAGCCAAACTGATTACACTTACACGAGCAACCGCCGGTGACTAACTCACAATGACACGTTTAGTGATCCAACTGGATATAACATTCATTTACCCAATAGAATTTTATCCCTCAAGATCCCGTACCAGTATTTCCTTTCAATGATATCCATCATTGATCTCATAAGAGTCTGACCATCACTCGGTCCCCTTTGAGATATGAGTACCATTGACCCAACAAAATTTGATCCTGCAATATCTCCTATAAGGATTTCCCATAATAACCGCAACCATTATCTTCTTGAGATCCAACTTTCAACAAGTCTCCTGAGGAATAAATCAACAACAATTGATGGTGATCTCGTGTTTATATGAATGCTTCTTCTAAGCAGATTACACAAGTGTTTTAAGCATATATTGTTTAACACCTTTCTAACCAATAACTCAAGTGTTAAAACAATTTACATGAAGAGATATGAACAGAAACACTATATGAGCAAGAACTCTAGTGTTCCTTACAATGTTCTACAAAGATGTATATGATCAGAAGTTGAGTAGCATCTTGTAGTGTTCTTCTTCATCTTCTTCTTGATCAAGTTACGAGCAACAACTCGTTGCTTCTTCCGATTCATCCAAGATGCATATGATGATAGTTGAATGGCATCTTGTTGGAAGCTTCTTACTTTCTTTTCTCTCTTTTTTGGTGGTCTTCAGAATATGTAGTATTGCAGCTTTAACATCTTCAGCATCCACTGCTTTACTTTCACAAGATGAAGCTCGATGGCCAATGGGAAACGACAATGGCAAATTTTCTTTGAATCTTCAATCTTCATTTATAGCCTTTGACAGAGAGAGACGTTGTGAGGATAGAAAGGACATTTCCTACACCAACATTTAGTTCCCAACGGATAGAATAAGGTGTAATAGTTTAGACAGTATAAAATAATATTTATGTATCCTGTCATTGTTCAATGATAGCTTTCCACCTTTTCTCTGAATAATATTTTTCTATTAAGCTTGTATGCAGAGATCCGTTAAGTAAAGAAAGATAGATGTAAATCCAGTTGTTTGTTCCCAGCGGTCATAATGAGAGTGGTTGACAATATAGTATAAAGGACTATCCTTACGCCACCCTAGAGGATAGAGGTCACAGATACTTTATGTATCTTTTGTACAACATCACACCTTAACCATTTGAACTTTCTTCTTAACATCAGAGGCTTTAGATATTTGAATGTTGAACATTGGAGGTTGTTGTAGAAGATTCACTCTTAAGTCTTAGAACATAAGTCTTGGAGTCTTCAGAACTTGTCACACAGAACCTTGTCTTCAGAGTCTTCATAACTTGTCACACAGAACCTTGTCTTAAGAGTCTTCAGCACTTTGTTGTACGAACTTGCTTTTCTTCAGATCATCATAACTTATTCAGTAGAACCTCGTCTTCATAGTATTCATAACTTGTAACACATAGAAGTAAATATTTAGAAGGCCTCCAAAGCTTTACCATAAAGTCACGATCAGAACCTCTTGTACTAATGTTACTTAGACACGTTGCATAAGATAGATTTAGAACCTTGACTTTAACTTAACACGTAACCACATGTTTTCTTCCAGGGTGTATCTTCAAAACCTGATGACGTCACACGCCTTGTACCAAAGTCAGAACCTTATAGCAGCAGCTACACACTAGAACGAAACCATTAGTGTATACAATTATTCTCTAAGATAACATGTAAAGTTATCATCAAAATCTCAAGGCGAGATGTATAAACACTTCTTGTTCTTACAATTTCCCCCTTTTTGATGATGATAAAACCATGTATTTTGATAGAACAATTTATACAGGGTAATCACTGTAACTGATAAATTTTGAGTTAAGCTCACAGCTCCCCCTGAATATGTTAAACCTAAAATTTCATTTAAGCTTGTCCAGAGTCTCCCCTGAGCCCAAGATTCACAAAATAAATTTTTAATGTTCAGAACATAGAATAGAGAAGTAGCACTTCCCTACAGCAACTCATCAGAGTATGACTAGAACACCTGGTCTTCATCTCAAAACCTGGTTTCTATAAGCACATGATAAAGAATCAAAACTTAATTTGAGCCTGATTAAATAATTCCACACATCATGTATCAGCACTTCTGTTCCTTGGTTCTAATATCACAACAAAAACACTATATTTCTCAAGCATCAGCGTTTGATCTGATATATTCCATTATATCAGACATTCAGACAGTTCACAACTTCTGAATAGAGCGTACGTTGTTGAAGTGCACGTATCAAGGCACAACTTCTGAGTGGCATCTCTGTATGAGAGCATGCATTAGAATGTTGACTTGTCTTCCCTTTATGAGAGCACGTCTTCTGAGCTTTGAGTCTGAATTTCTTACTTTCACAAAGTTTACAACTTTTGAGCACTATGATATCAAGCAAGATTACCTTACTTTCAGTAAGTTTATAACTTATGAATTGTGTTTGGTACATCTGTTTGAATATTCATATATTCACAAAGTGTACAACATATTCTGTATAAAATTATATTTGATTTCATCCATAAGGTTTTCAACCTTAGCATCAGGATCTTCATCTTCAACCTGTCTTAGAATAAAATCAGTGAACTTATTTAGAGTTCCTGGATAGAAAACATCAAACAAACAGTTAGTAGCAACATCAATTTATATGTTTGAGTTTATTATTCTGAGAATAAGTATTATGAAAATATCATTTTACTTTCTCCCCCTTTCTCAGAAATCAAAAGGGCAATAAAGGGACAGAAAAATATTGAAAAAGTAGTTGAAGGAAATAGGTGATTGAGAGAATAGAGAGTAATATAAATCACAACGGAGAAACTCAATATTTATTGAAGACAGAGAGAATATGGATTAATTGAAAAAATATAAAGGTAATAAAGATAGAGAAAATTTAAATTGAGAAGGTAATTAACACATGAAATATAATTCATTGAATGAAAGAGAAGAAGTACAGACAACTAGAGAAAGCAGATGATTTAAGGTTGCTTATTACTTTGAGTTTTTCATGAAGGTTTATTTATAGTATGTTTTAAGTTTTATCTTAAGATTAACTGGAGATGAGATAGAAAGATAAATATTAAAGATAACTAATATTCAAATAAACTACATCAAAAACAAGAGTTTAGAAATATAAAAGTTTTTATAAATAGAAGAGAGTAAATTCTATGTTCTAAGATGTGGTATAATCCTAAGACTCTTTGTTAAACTTCTCCATGAACTTCTTCAACATCTCAGCCATCTGACTGAAGGAAGTTGCTCGATCTAAACTCGTATTCTCCTTATTTTCTAGACGCTCTTAAATAATCTGATTAGATGCTTTCATCTTCTCCATGGTTTCCTTTATCCCATAAATTTCCTTTTCTATATCCATAGAAGACTTTGCACAAGAGCAAGAAGGTTGATTTTCTGCTATTACTGAAACAATATCAAGGTTATTGGAGGGGTGCACAACTTCTAAACAAATAACCAATTGTCTTGTAGGTTCTGGAGCAGGTAAACACAGGGGAAGAGAGGATAAGGTTTCAAGCAGGTCTTCATAATTCCTTTTAGCCTCTTGACAGCAGACAGATTGCGTGATGTCAGAGTTGACATCCATTACATGTCTGAAGTTAATCCATGCTGCTTCAATTTTGAAGTGATCCATGCTGGAGGAAGAGATTCTCAAGATGTTTTCAAGATAGGTTAAATAAAGTTGTTTAAACTTTTGGAAGAGTTCAGATGAGGTCAGTGGCCTCATGGAGGTTTGATGAAAGGCAGGACGAAAGGGTGTTGAAGGAAAGTTGTAGGATGTGATGGATTAAAGATCTACTTTACTTATTTCTGTTTGAGGATCAGGAGGATCAAATGAGTGGGATAGGTTATGATGGAGGTTGGTAAGGGATTCAGAGATAGGTAAAGGTTTGGATGTTTGAGGTGAATATTCTGGATTCTGAGGGTTATTGAGAGATAATGACGTGTCTTTGTTTATGTTCTTATCCGAAGAACTGAGAGAAGAAGTAGATGTCACTTTCTGAGGAATCTCAATAATATGAGGGTTCTTGGTTAGCTATAAATAATGTTCATTTCTATCATATCTTCTCCATTGAATGGTTTTCCAAATACCACTTCAAGTCCATCTTGAGATACAGGAGAGTTAAAAAGTTTGTTTTCAACTAAGATTGTAGAGATCAATCTTCCATAGGGAATCCATTTCCTTTAATTTTTGTATACCCTTTTAGAGAGTCGAATTTAGTGGAGAAGCTTGAAGAAGATGCTTATAGGTAGGTTAAGTTTTTCTTTCTTGACCAAGTTGTATAACAAGTATTTAGAGTCGATGTATAAATATGTGTTTTTATTCGTTGGCAATCTATGAAGAATACTTACAGAGAGGATTTTGGACCATATCTTAAGGTCATCATAGAGATCATTTGTCTTACGAGAGTTCTTGCCATTCTTGAAGATGATTCGATCAACTATGAGAGAGGTTTCAGGAAGTACTTGTTTTTATGAGGATAATATGTATGCCTTAAGGTTATTACATTTAGTACCGGATCCATCATGTAGAATGAGTTTTGCAATATCATTTTCCTTAATGATAATGTCATGACCTCTGACATTTGAGCAAATGGTTATCATATCAAGAGCGAATACGTTATTCCAAAATTCTTTGACTAACTCAGGATAAGTTGGTCTCTGAGAAGATCAAAATAGTTTCCAGGTCTTGGCTCTTAATATCACTTGATAGGTCGAATCCATTATCTGCTGGGTTTTCAAAATCCACTATTAGTTCTACAATAACTGTCATCTGTTCTATTGGAACTACATAGGAATTTCCTGGGGAATCAAGAATGGAAAGAGTTCGAGAGTGAAATGGAATATTTAGATTTTCCTCGGGGAGAGTTGATTGCTGAGAGGCCATTAATGATTATGAATTTGGAACACAGAAGAAGAGGATTTAGGGTTTTTGAGATTGGGGCTACAAAGCAAGTGAAGGATTTCAGAGGTGAAATGATATTAGAATGATAGGAGAAATGAGAGAGACAAATTATTAATCCTTCGAGAAGCGTTAAAATCTGACAAAGGGTAAGACGAAAGGATTTTCTACAAACTCTTAAGACTATTCTACTTTTCCAACAAATCACATCAATCATCAGGTGGATTTGAAAGATAACCCATTTAAAGCATTTACCTTTTTCAAATATTAAGGGTTAGACTAGATCTTAAAACTAATATAGTTTCTCCTTAGATTACTTCTAATAGGTTGAGGATATCAACAGTCATTATACCAGACATGGAGAGATATTTTATATATTTATTTCTAATAAATAAAAATCAATTAATAAAAACTAAATATACTTCATTGGAAAGCATGTAAAACTTTGATCTGGTATATTTTCTTGTGGCAAGTTTACCTTCATTATTGAGCTTGTTTCTGATTTTCCAATCTGTTGAATGCTTCTTGAATTTCATCTCTTTGATCTGAGATGCTTCTTATGATCTTCTTTCTTCTTGAGCTTTTAGAATTAACTTCACTATATTCATATAGTTCCTTACAGTTGCAGTCTTCTTGTCTAGATTACTTCCCTTGAGCATATATTATTAAGTAGTTATGCCTTCTTCAGAGTTTGAAACGAAGAAACTTCTGGATGAACATATTTTGATTTCTTCACTTATTGTTTTTCAGTAGCTACTTTATTTTTTTCAGATTCTGATAGTAGTTTCCATATACTTCATAGATGTTCTAATTTGATCTGCTCCGTGGTGGATGGCATTTTCTGATCTGGTTCTTTCTGTTCTAGATCTTATAGTTATATATTTGTTCCTTTTCTGAGGCTTATCTTCTTCTAGCTCTATCTCATGACTTATAAGCGAGCTAACTAACTCTTCAAGAGTTATATTGTTCAGATCCTTAGAAAGCTTTAAAGCAGTAACCATAGGTCTCCATCTTTTAGGAAGACTTCTGATGATTTTATTGACATGATCAGCAGTAGAATATTCGTTGTCCATAACCTTCATTCTTGGAACCAAAGTTTGAAACCTTGAGAACATATCTTCAATCGTTTCTTATTCTTCCAATCTTTGACTTGTACATTTTCTTCGTGTGTCATTATGAGTGAATCAAGAATATCCTTTATTGGTTCTCTGTTTGTGATCTTTTCATATTCATTATACGATATTGTGCTGAGAAGGATAGATCTGGCTTTGTGATGATTCTTGAATTTTCACTTTTTATCTTCATTCATTGTGTTCATGAGAATAGGAATATCAACTGCACTGACAGGTTCTTTATAACCATTTGTAACTATTTCCCAGAGATCAATATCATAGCCTAGAAAGAAACTTTTTATTATATCTCTCCAATAGTAAAATTTATCTCCATAAAAAGTAGGAGGTTTAGCAGTGTATCTATCATTATCGTTTGTTTTAGCTACATCCATTTAGAAGGTTTTTATCACACTAGATCTCTCTACACAGTTAAGTGTTTGATTAGAAAATTAATAACAAATTCGAAGCTCCTAATACCAATTGAAGGTTCATAAAACCAAAGATGCACGGACGACTCACTGGTGACTAACAACAATGATAACCTGTTAGTGATCCCTTAAGAATTCTGACCTACCCGGTCCCCTAAGCGATATAACAATTACTGACTCCCTAAGGCTTCTGACCTACTTGGTCCCTTAAAGGATATTTCTCTATGCCTTAGAAAAGGACTTAATCAACTTACAGTTGAACAATGTGTTTACAAGATGTTTCTTGCAAGTGGATTACACAAATGTTTAAGTACATATTGTTTAATACAAATATGAGTAACAACTCTTGTTTTCAAACAATTTACAATAATAACACAATAATGAGTAACAACTATTGTGTTCTACCAAATAGTAATATCAACACAAATATGATCAATAACTCTTGTGTTCTAGCAAATAATAATATTAACACAAATATGAGCAACAACTCTTGTGTTTTGATTCTTTTTGTTTTCTTGCTTTGATTTTGGCAGCGTTACTGTTCTTGTGTTCAAGTCTTTCAATTTTCAAATGAAATAGTTGATCCTTTATATAGGCTTTGAGGAAGTAGACCATTGTAGTAGTACACACGTCACTTTCATCTTGCCAGCTTCCAACGGTAAGAAACGATTGTGGGAGACAAATAGTACACAGTACATCCATTTGAGTGGAATGTGTAATTATACGTTTGTACTAACTCTTCTAGCGCACGTTTTTGATGATACTGTCTTCTGATGGATATTACTTCTGATGAGCATCTTAGCTTGTGAAGATATCATATTTTGATCTTGTCTTCTGATGGACTATATGATGTAGAATAATAATGAGTCCAGAAGATATACATTTCCTTTGATATGTCTTCTGATGGAATACTTCTGATGTAAAGTAATGTGTGCATATTCCACGAAGTAACCGAGTCTTGAGAATCTTGACTTTATCTTCAGAATTGGAAGCAATAGCTTTTCTGATGAACAAATCTTGACTTCTGATTCGGAAGTAGAAACTTTCCTTTGATGTGTTCAGAACCTTGACTTTGTATTCAGAGTTAGAAGTAACAACTTCTCTAACGAATAAATTTTGAATTTTGATCTTTGACGTGAAAGCTTGTTTCTGGTGAAATCTTGTTTTCTAATATTTTGACTTCTTGAATACTTGTGACTTCTGAAGCAGCAACTTGTTGAGAAGTACACATTGAAATCCTCTTGCTGGCAAAATTCAACATTCTTCAGAACTACTAATGTTACGTTAGAAGCGGATGTTATAGTCTTTATGATGTGTGCTTGGTGTATTTTTGATGATTCTTCAGACAACCGTCTTGAATCAATTAGAACTTCTAATATGCACACTCAAGAAACTATTATAAACAAAATTGTTTATATATAAAATATATGTATTATTATCATCAAAATCCAGAGATTAATTGAAGAATCCAAATCTTGTTCTAACAATACCAAGGTAAGGGTGGGATTCTAATTCTATAAAGGTTTGCATGATAATTGTGGGTTAGAATTTTGATTGATCTTGTTGGAATGTTTCTTCCCAATGTTATGAATTGGGTAATTGTATGATCATGATATGTTGTTGTGTGTTGTGTTGATTTGTGTGATTATTCAATTATGTGATGTGTTTGATGACTTGGGTGTTGTTAGAATGTTGTTATTAATGTATGTGAATAGAAATCAGAATCTAAAACCTGAGCATACGAATTGTATGAGAATTGGGGATTTTGGGATGGTCTCAAAAGTGATTTTCGTGTCAAAAACCAGCAAAAAAGTGATTATGCTACAAGTGTAACCGGTTACGTGTTTTGGTGTAACCGATTACGCTCTTGAAAAATAGCGCTCTGGGAGGGGTTATACAGTGTAACTGGTTATTGCATTTTGTGTAATCGGTTACACTGAGGGGCAGTGGCGTAGCAAGGGTATGGTTACGGTGGTGTAACGGGTTACTGCAATTGATGTAACCGGTTACACTGGAAGGAAATTTTGTAAAAGTTTAAAAATTCATAAATTGAGTTTTGGGTGTCCGATTGAGGTACCGTTTGAAGCGTTTGAAATCTAACACAATGTAATTTAATTTTAAAATAAGTTTAAGGACCTAGAAATGATTGATGTTGTTGTTTGGTGATAAATGGTGTATACTTTGTATTTTGTAGTGTGATAAATGTGTATGAATAAATGTGTATGATCTTGTGATGTTACTACAATGCTAACCTTTATTGTTTGTGGCATATGTATGTTGTTTTGTGGTTGGGGTAGGTGTTATACATTGGTTAAGGTGATTGTCATTGTACTTGTTTGTTGTTGTAGCATATCATTTATGAATCATGCATCATGGTGTTTGGACGATGGTCCGTTTTGGTGAGTCTCAAGTCTATGGTGGGGATTAGGTGCGAGTAATTGGTTCCAGATGGGAATTGGTGAAGCGTTACCTATGATGATGATAACTATTTTTGGTGTGCTCTGATTGAAGGTGTGAAAAACACAAGAAATGGGGTTTGAATTGGGTTTTTAAAACAAAATTTTTTCTTTAAAAATATTCCCCTTTAAGTTAAAATATTTTTTCCTTCACTCTTGATAATAACAATAAGTAAGAATAGGAAGTAAAGAACAATGTATGTTTATACCAGTTCACTTGGAAATTATCAATCTAGTCTAGTCCACCCGCCATGGTAATTTCGCCTCACTCAATCGAGGACTTAATTCACTATAATCAAACTGATTACAATTTGCACAAGCTACCCGCAAGTGACTAACAACTTCTAATACTCGCAAGTCCTAGACTTCTTAAGGATACAGACCTACCTGGTCCCTTAAGGAATATCAAACAATAATCAACCTGATTATTACATTGCAGAAGCTACCCGCAAGTGACTAACAATATCTAAAACTCGCAAGTCCTAAACTTCTTAAGGATACAGACTTACCTGGTCCCTTAAGGAAAATCAAACAACCATTTGAATACAAGTTTTGTTTACAAGAATATTGCTTCTACACAAGCTAAATATGTAAACTATTTTAAGAACAGTGACTTAAGAATATGAAAGCTATGAACAACATTTGCGCGTAAATATTCAGTGAATTGGAAATTTTCTCTCTTAGTCTTCAAGCCTTTATATAGCCAATAGAATAATATATCCATTGAGGGGTACTCTTGGGATTTCCAGAAACATTTGGCAGCTTGAGCAATAATTTGGGGGACAAGATCGTGTAATGTGTCTGTCCTTTCATGGTAGTGGAATAAAACGTTGATTTTACCATGTAATATTTGTACCATATTAACGTTATCTTCTTTTATTCTGCACTTCAGAGGCTTCTGCGAGCATGAGTTTAGAAGCGAGAATATAACACAAGGTCATCAGAACTTCAAGTCTTCAGAGTCTTTAGAACTGCATCTTCAGAGTCTTCAACACTTGGTTGTGAGAACCTTTTCTTAAAGCCTTGGGTCTTTAAAACTTCAAGTCTTTAGAATCTTTAGAACTTCTGTCTTTAGAGTCTTCAGCACTTGATCTTTAGAACCCTTATCTTTAGAACCTTGGGTCTCTGGAAACTTGAGTATTTAGCATCTGGACTTTAGTAGAAACTTCTGTCTTCAAATCTTCTGACTGTTTCTTTAGAACTCGTTGTCTTCAGAAACATGAGTCTTCATTATCTGGACTTAAGTAGCAACTTCTGTCTTCAGATCTTCTGAATGGTTTCGTTGGACAAGCATCCGAGCTTACACTTCAAAGCCTTCTGAAGTATCTTGTATTGTTCAACAAAATTTGTGTAGCGCAGAAGCGGAACTAATTCTCTTCTAATGTCTTGGCCACACCATCCATCCGAAGCAGAACCTGTTTGTTAAGTACTCAACAATAATAAACATTAGAGTATCAAAATTGTTCATACAAAAATACTCATTTGTTATCATCAAAACTCAGAGATAATATTGCAGAACCAATCTTATGATGGGGATCGAGAGCGAGTGAATCTGAGAGTTCACATATTGGTACGACATGCATCGAGTCACGGTGTTGAGTCTCGTTGCATTTCATACTTGTTGTGTTGTTGTGTGTTTGGATTGTGTGAAAGTTTGATTGGTGGAATGGGTGATTATTAATGCAATAATATGTTACCTACTTATTATTTTGTATTGCTTTATATAATTGTGATATCACGCCCCTTCTCTTTAAATGTTGCCTCCACGTGGATAATGCGGAGATGATCTACAGTGAAGGTGGGGATGTGAGTAGAATAGAGTGATCTTCTTTATGCATTTATCGAGTCGACATCTGCTCTTATATGTAACATTAGGGGTCAAACACTTAGTTGTTTATTTATGTTGGAGATTTTATGGATATCTCATAAGTTGATAATTCTTATAATTCCTTTATAGCATGATTTGTTTTGAATAAGTAAATGGATAATTGTTGATGCTTTCTGTGGCAAACATGTTGATGTTATAATTACTATTGTTCATCTTAAAAAGTTGTATGTGTTACATGTTCTATGTTATGAACAGGTTTATTTTGAAATGTGACATCCTAATTATATGAATGTTTTATATTAGTCTGATTATAATTATGATTATTTGGGGGAAATTAAGGTGTTACACTAACTACCCAAGCAAAAGAATGACTTACAACTCACTCATAAAAGATGTAAGAAGGCCTATGAATGTACCCAAAAATTACTTCTATTAGGAGAATTTAATCTTATCAGTCAATTGGTTGACATTCACAACCTTATTTGAGAAACTATAGTTATTCTACAACTTTCAAATCGGTCAAACCACTTAATGTCAAACCAAAACCATATTGATTCTTAAGTTTGGAACCAAAATCAAATAAGAAATAAACTAAGAATAACTAGAACAGACCGAATGATATATGCATCTTCCACCCAAACCAAAAAGGTTACCATCAAACTTTTGGAGAAGATTAAGTTTAATAAGAGCCTTATCTGAAATACATTGCCAAGAAAATACAATAATTTCCTCACAAGGGACAAAGCGTGAAGTTTATTGCTTGGAAATATCACCATTGAAGGTATTGAAGCAACAAGAGATTAATAGGCCTAATAAATTGAAAACTAACTAGAGGTGTCTTTCAACTAAGACCATTTGTCCTCCTTTAAGGAAAGTACACTTACATTTATATTTCGAATAAATAAAACTCTAATGTTATATATTGTCCAAAGAGATTTTGGTCTTGTGTGAAATCAGTATAATTAGGTACTTACTCAAAAGACTTGTGTTACAAAGTCGATTAATAAAGTCAAGGGTCATATTATAGCGGTAAAAAGTTGAGATTAAGTAATTGATTGACTTAACTCACAAAGTGAAAGTCGTCACCACACTTTATTGTTTTTAAAGAAAATGAGAAAAGATTGAATAAAACTCAAAATAAAATAGAGATCAAGGTAAGGGAGTTGGTTATGCAAAGAGAATTTATTATCACTCTAATTATTTATGGTACTCAACAGGAACCTCTTTGAAAATCTGTGTATTTAGCCTAAAAGAAATATTTACAAAATGAGATTGTAGAGCTGAGAAAATAAGTTTTTTTTTACAATTTTTTATTTGACAAAGCTTCAAATGAGCTATGGGCCTACATATAAAAAATGTGCAATGTTGAAATCAAAACCTATGTAGTTCGTGTAAAAAAGACCAAAATTGGTTTGTTATGATTGATTTTAATGTAAAAGACATTTTTTCTTATCTGAGTGGAAAACCAATAAACTATGAAAATTATGGTAAAAAGATAACTTGCTTCATCTTAAATATGGAGAAATTATAGCATGGACCAAATCAACAGTGCAAGTCTCATCATATAAGTGAAAAGTTACTTCAATATTACCATGTTTGTTAAAGTGGTAAGGTTTGCAAACACTCAAAGAAAGACTAATATCTTGAACTTTTTGAAAAGATTAAAAGAAAAAGTGTACCAAGGCACAAAAAGTTTGAATGAGGTTTGTGAGTTTTAGTCTTTTGAAAGATGTAAAAGTATGATTAAATGGATTAAGATTTTGATTAAATAAAAAGGTTTTTGAAAATGCATGGACCTAAGTCCAAATTTATTATGAAAGCGGTTCAAGTTTGAAAATAAGAAGAGTTTTGAAAACGAGAGAGAAGATTTTGAAATTAAAGAAGATGGGCAATAGATGAAGGGACTATCCTAAAGAACAAAGTAAAAGTTAAGGTAGGAAAGGTATAACCAAACAAGAAGCCGAAACTTGACATAAGGAATTCAATATAGCATTCCCATCCTTTGGATTAAAGCCACAAGCAAGTATAATACTTATATGAATAACTAAGCATCAGGTGAATGTTGAATCAAGCAAAGTCTTCATTTTTATTTCAAAGCCTCAATGTATCAGATGAACTTTCTTGAGTTCAAAATAACACATGCATATGAACAACTTGCAAACCAATGCCTTGGAGTAAATCCATAGGACTTCAGATAGAATAATAGCAAGGTACCAAGATCTCAAAGTGTCAAGGATTCTATTATTAAGCCCAAGAGGTCTAACACTCCAATATGTTAAGGATAGTAACCAATAGTCCAAAGAGTCTTAAGTCTTTTAATGTTCAAGTTGGTTATTAAGTATCTTCAAAATAAAAAGAAGGCTCAAGTGAGCAAAGATGAAATAACATTAAGAAATAAATGCTCAAGTGAGCAAAAGGAAAATAACATGAAATGTAAATGCTAAAGATAAAGGTGCATAAAAGTAAAAGCATAAAATAAAGGGCATAAAGTAAAAACATAAAGTAAAAGTTAATTGTTAATAGTTAGTAAGTTAATTTGTTAATAGTCAGAAAGTATGATCAATGGTGATTGAATGATTATCTTAGACAAAAGAATAATGAGAACTTATTAGAGGATTGATAGAATAAAAGCCTCCTAGCAACAAGCTTCATAGTTATTGGACTAAAGACCATCAATCAACCATATTTCGGCATTCAAACAGATAGTTTGAGCCACGAATCATCATTTACCAATTCAGAAGAAATTTAGCGTTATGTGTAGCGGTGAAAATCGGAGATCAAGCTATTAATTAACTTGACTCGCAAATAAGCAACATTTGCCACTACGCTTTATTATTTCCAAGGTAAAATGGAAAAGAGCGAAATAAAACCCTTAAATATGCAACGTAAAGTAATACTTAAAAGTAATGAAAATACAATGTGTTTTTGAAAGTGATCGAAGGTTCGGGGGTTGGTTATACAAAGGGAAGGTACTATCACCCAATACATCTGCGGTACTCCGCAGGAACCTTTTAAAATATCTATTTTTTGGTTAAAATTGTTTGTTTGGTTAAAATGGGTGTGAATGAGATTTTGAAGATACGACAACCTAGTGCTGAAGTTTTGACTTAAAAGGTGCGAGTTTTAAAATTGAGTCTTTTAGGAAAATTAACTTAAGATTAACAAAATAGTAAAACAAAAATGAATGAAGGGATTCACACAATCGTATAGGATGTATTTGATGACATAAAGCCAATAAAGTTAAAACATTTTCCTTAAAATTAGACAAACAGACAATGAGGTAATCTATAGAAAAATGAACTAAATCAAAAAAATATACACAATTAACCAACATATGAAGGCAGAATCACAAAGAAATAAATCCAAATAACAATTAATAACAAGTAAATAATGAGAATTTTAAATTAACATGACAAAGATAATCAAATACAAATGAAAGAGAATGTGACTAATTATCTGAAGAAGTTACCTAAATTACTAAATTAAAATTCTAAAATTACTAAGTTAAATCTAAATTAAATTAATTGTAAAGTTAATAAATTATATCTAAACTAATTAAAAGGTAAACTAAGTTAATTATAAAATTATAATTTAAATCTAAGCTATATAAAAAAATACTAATCTAAACTGAATTAAATCCTAAAAATTGCTAAAGTTACATCTAAGCTAATTTATTCTAAGATTAATAATCTAAAAATTAAATCAAGTTATTTAATGAAGAAGGGCGTGAAAACAGAAAATTGGGGGTGGATATGTTGAATTTCGAATGGGTTTAGTGTAAAAAAAGATGTGTTAAAGCCCAAGGTGCTTCAAACAGAATAACCACAAAAAAAAACCCAACTGGGCCGGACCTAGTCAAAGGGTCCGGACCCAGCCCACTACAATGCCATGGGTTGAGAAAAAACCCTAAGAGTCAAAAACCAGCGCCTCTCTTCCTCATTGTTTTCACGGAAAAAAACATAAAGAACAGAGGACCGAAAATACGATCATCCTCCATCTCTCTTGATCGAAAAACAACCAACTCTCGGCGGTTCTCCCTTCTCAATCGATTCCTTGTTCTCACTTGCTATAACAATAACTCAGCTCTCACTCTCAATCTGGCATCTCTGTTTTACGTTGAAGCAACGACAAATTTTCACAAAAAAAAACTTCTTATTTCTACTTTCAACCAACCGAAACAATCAATGACAACCTCTGTTTTTGTTATGGTATGACAACAATTACAACAACCAACATTATATTTCAAGCGAGCAAAAGGAAGAAAACTAATCTATGCAATGCAAGATTCACACAAGAGGGTAATAATCAACAAATTGGATGTAACAAAATCAAAAGTGAGAAATCAGAATACCTATGGCGAGAGATTTTCGCCGGAAATTAGAGGTACAGTTTTGTGCTTCAACTCCTCTTCTTTCTTCTTCTATTCTTTGGAAGTTCTAGTTTGCAATTTGTTATTGGGTTGTAATATTAATGCGTCAACTGAGAATCTGTGTTGTGACTTGGGCGTGGATGCATCTCTGTGAATTTAGTGACGTTGCTACTTCTAAAAGTTATCGTTGGTTGACAAAGATGCTTTGTGTTATGCAGGTGGTATGAAGATGAATATGCGTGGAAATGGTGTGTTATGTTGGTTTTCAGGTTGTTAGAATTGTTGTGATGAAATTGCAGGTTGAAAGCTTGGAATAAATTTTACAGAGGAAATTTGAATCAACTTTTTTAGCAGAGTTTTTTTCTGAATAATTTTCTCTTAATTTTCTCTAAATCTCCCCAACATCAGTCAAAAAACCTACTTTTCTATTTGAACTTCTTCTGATGAACTGTATCTAGAAATAATTTTTTGATATGGTTTGTTGATGCAGGTGGTTCGATGATGTTATATGCAATGATGAAGGTTTAAAATTTAATGATGAAGTATTGGTGTTGAAGTGTACATTTCGATAGAAGTTTTGAGATGTTTCTCCTGGTTCTGTCCTAAAAGTCGCAGTGAGGTATGTGCAGGTTGAAAATGAGGTGAGTTTCTGTTGTGAGTTTTTTGTGTTGATGGTTTTTTTTAGTTTTTAACGTAGGTGAGTTTCTGTTGTAAGCTTTTTTGTGTTTTTGTATCTGATTTCCTTGTTGATATTGTTCTGTCTGGAATTTTCTTCACCTCTCTTACTGTTGTTTTCTCTATATTTTATAACAGATAAGAGGTAGAATTTGGAGGGACTTTTAGAGCCAAAATTGATGGGTTTGAACAAATTCGGTATGCTGATATGTGGCTTTTTCATACAGGTTTTGTTTTAACCAACTTTGTGTAATTTTTCCACTGGTGAGGTGCAGATTTGGACTGATAATGGTGCAGGTTTTGGACAGGGTGATTTGGGTATTTGTGGACTGTTTTTGCAAGGCAAATTAGCAGGGTATGCAACAGGTTTAGGGATAGGGAATTGACAGTTTTGAGGCTGTTTTAGTGCAGGTTTTGGAGCAGAAAAACAACAACAGGGTGCAGGGTGTTTTGGACAGGATTCCGACTGTTTTTTGACATTTTATGTACATAAGTATGGATGTTTGTTTTTTTTATTGTTTTATGATAGGTTTTGGACAACAAGCTTAGATAAGTTTTGAAGATGTGAGAACAAGCTTTGGCAAATGTTTTAGACATTAGAATTTAGGTTTATAGGACTTACCTTGTGTAATTCCTTTGTAATGATGAATGAAATATCTTGACACTCCAAAGGAGTTTTCTTGAATGTATCTTGATGTTTGTAAACTTTAAACGATATTGAATGAAGTCTCTTTATTTTTGCTCGAAAGTTCCAAAGAATTATGGAATTGTCTTTTTGTTTGAATAAAAATGCGACCTTGAAGCTTTAAATA
The DNA here is from genome assembly GCA_948472305.1 of Vicia faba. NCBI lineage: Eukaryota > Viridiplantae > Streptophyta > Magnoliopsida > Fabales > Fabaceae > Vicia > Vicia faba. Next base: position 987,873,147 of record OX451735.1, on the reverse strand, counting down.
AATTTGTCCCTTTGATAAATGAAATAAATGAAAATTCACAAGTCTTATTTACTACTTGAATGATTCTTGAATAATAAGACTTTTCTTGCAAAAACCATGATGAATTCTTTCTTTTGGCACAATAATTCTTTTGTATCTTGAACTTCTAGAAATTCTCATAAACCTTCTTCTCGTCGTTGTATGCTTGAATTGGTCTTGAAGAATAAACTACATGCCTTAAGAACTTCGATAAACAAATGGGTTATGCCTTGGATAAATTGAATCAATTATAATACATGTCTCAAATTTATCCACATGAATGGAGTTTGAATCTAGGAGTAAAGAACATTCCAAGTTGAGAAATGATATAACGATTCACTAACTTTCAAGGTCTTATAAGCACAATTTGATATCTACTTAATAAAGCTTGTAGATGACATCAATTATGACAATTTACCAAAAGTATCGTCTCATCATGTTAAAAATTAAGTAAGTTACGATCTTTGAAAGTCTGACGACAATTACTTGAAATTAAGTCAAAGTCACAAAAGGACCTCTAAAGTATTTGGAAATTTGAAGGTCTTCTACACATGATCGGCTCTTGACTTGTAAAGAGAAGTTGGAGACGGAGATGACATCAAGGAGAATCATTCGCTCGAAGAATCACTCAAAAATGTTGAATATCGAAGAATTCATGACCTTCTGAACTTTATCTTGAAAAGGTTGACTTCTTGGTCAAAGTGCTTTAAATCGTCTCACATAGCCTGACCTTTTCTTGTGCTCTAAGGCATGTTAATGCAAATGTGAACCAGTGATGATGAAATCTTGTCTATGCTTTGAGGAAGTTGTGGAGAAGCTTGAGACCACTTGTCGAATAAGGCGTGGAAATAAACACATGGTCCTATGAAGTTCCATAAGATATCTTTGATCAAAATGCGATCGAACGATGCTTGAGACACTATGCTCTGAGATTAGAGGTTGTGCCTTGATGAATCAGTCTTCGAGAATCCACAGTCAATCATAATTCTGGCTTGGGAGACTCAAATCTCTAATTGAGGCGCGACGCCTGATGCTCTTGATTCAGACATGTCTCTGCACATGAAACAAAAGAAAACACGAACATACACCTTTGTATGCGATTAGAAGTTAGTGATACATAGGCTAAAAATGTTCAAAACATTTGACAATATCTGCATAGGCAATGCTCAAAAGTGAGAGGTTAAAATCGACCGTATTTCATGACCTTGATTTTTTGAATAAAAATGAAAATGAAGATGGGATATTAGGTAAAAAATTAGGGTATGACACTATGTTACGCAATTGTAATTGAACTTATGTAGAAGTCACACCTATCTAAGGTCGTTCAATAACAATGTCTGTACCATACATGTTAGAGATATGGTAGCAACCATACTCCTAAAACATGTAGCACAAGTAAAAACAAAAGTAATCAAGACTTAGGTCATGGAAGATACATCATGATAAACTTTCACCAATGCCAAGTACCTTGAATGATCAAAGGATCTTCTATAGGTAGTTTAGAAATGTTGAATGTTCATCAACTATCCATAAGCTTAGATGAACTTAAAGTTCAAATGCCTTATCCAAATTGATCAAAAAGAAAATAAAAGAAAGGGGATGAAGTAGAGATAGACAAGAAATTAAATCTCACTTTTGAACCAAAGGATTAATCAAACTATCATTAAAAGCATTCATCCATTTTGGTGGATTTTAAACTCAACACCCAAGATCTAAGGATGTTAATGAAACTTATAAACAAAATCCATATGATTCAAGATCAGCCAGAATATGTACAAAAATAAAATTGCAATAAAAAGCAAAAGTATAATAGGAAAATGATTTGTTTTAAAGTTTTTAAAATGAAATTAAAAGACAAAATATAAAACTACATTCAAACCTTCAAATAAATTGTAACCAGAGGCATATAAAAATCAGAAATATCTCAAGCATGTTCACAAATTTTTTCATATTTTTTAAAAGTCAAAAACTAATTTTAAAAATACAAAATCAAGTGAAATAGACTAAAAAATCATGAAAAATAGCAAAACCAAAAATAAAAATCAAAAAAGGTCATCATAAGTTATCAAACTATCATTGGATCATTCCATAATTTTTTCAAAATTAAAAAAGATAATAAAACATTTTTAGACAAATTAGAACAAATCAAACAATCCAAAGATTATAAATAAAAAAAATATAAAAAAAACCTCAAAATAAAAATCCAAAAAAAATATCTATGAGGTCAGAAGTAATTCGAAGTTTTTTTTTGTAATTTTACACGATTTTTGGATTAAAATTAAGGAGTGATGAATTTTTGAAATTAAAATCAATTTAAAATGAATATAGAAAAAGAAATTAAATCAGGAATAAAAAACATGTGGGTTGGATCCATCTCACTTAAACACACTGGCATGTCTCATGGAGGAGAGGTGAAGGATCATGGTAGATCAGAGTAAAAAACGTGCACATTTTAAGTGGCGTTGTTTCATTGGTTGAGGATGACATGTAGGTCATTGTGATACGGTGGAAGAACTGACTTGAGGGTTTTGTGTTTGTGTTTGCAAATGTTGCGGTTTAGCAAGAGTCGCCATCAAATTTTCTTTTATCCAAAAGGAAAGGTGAAAAAGCACAGGAAAGACCTTTAGAGATGTTTTTTGAGTTCGGGGGGTAGATTATGAAAAGGGAAGGTATTAGCACCCTTTTCATCCATGGTTTTCCATGGGCTCTTAGTTACTTGCTAGATCACTTGCTTTTGTTTGAATGTGCTTGTGGTGTGGATTTTGAAAGTATTTTGAAAATATAACTTTGTAATGATTCTCGTTTCTATAAGAACGCATACAAAGTTTTTGTTTCGAAAATAGTTCAAAGATGTGTTTGTGAGATGTGTTTTTGAAAGTGATTTTGAAAAGGTGTATTCTTTATAATGGTTCTCGTCTCTATAAGAACGCGTACAAAGTGTTTGTCTTTTAAAAAATGTTTTCAAAATGAGAGTGTTGGTGTATAAAATGTTTTTGTTGTGAGCAAGCGAGTAACTAGGAGCGAATCTACCTACTCGAAAGGTCTTAAATGTACTTTTCCTTCTCCTTTAGATGTTGCTATCTTACCATTAATTTGGTAAGAAGCCCCATCGTTGGATGTGAAGGGACGGATGTTGGGACGTTTGTATAGTCATAGAAGGCAACCCATGGAACGTTTTAGCAATGTCGTTTTAGGGACTAGATCGTTTACCGAAGGCAACATCAAGGTTCATCGAGGGACTATGATCTTTTATCGAGGGTCTTTTGCTAAAACGCCCATGCTTGAGGGACATGACTATTTTTTAGGTAACAAGTGGAGTTAGCCTTAAGGGTGCATGTGTGAATAGTGTGTTTGATTTGCATGCATTTAATATTTTATTAGGGTTATCTACTTGTTGATTTTATCTTGCCATACACGCCTAAATATTATACAGTATAAGGAAAACAATAAATTGCGGAAAATGAAATTCTACGCTATTACAATATTTAGGGGATGGGGGTACATATGTATGAATGGTGATTGCAAGTAAAAATAAGTCCTAAGTTACTATTACAACCATATTGAAATGCACAATATAAGAAAGAAATAGACTTGTTTGGAAAATGTTTTTGTATTAAGGAAATGAATTAAAAGGAAAATATTTTTATGTTTTTTATGTTAATAAAAAAAAGATGAAAAGGAAAATAAATGCAAAATAGAAACAGTGTGCTGCTGCAAGAAAAACAACTAGGATCAGAAGTTCTGAAGCTAAGAGCGATGTGACTCAGCAGGAGACGTCAGTGGGCATCAGAAGTTCTGAATTGGTAAACTATGAGGTCCTGTAAGAAATGTTAGAGGACAAACGCAAAGGTTCTGGGTGGTATGCAGCCAGTGAACCAAAAGTCAGAAGATCTATATAACACTAAAACAATGAGCAAACGTCTGCAGTTCAGTACATTGTTAGCATATGAAAGTCATAAACACTGAGTGTATGAAAACAGCTGATGGAAACAACAGAACTTCAATGTATTTGACATGTGAGGAGAACTCAGAAGTTCTATGTTGTGTTAACAGCTAGTAAGCACCAGAAGTTCAGTGTGTGTTAACAGTGAGTGAAAAACAGAAGTTGTGTTACGTTTCAACTCTTAATCAGCACATCAGCAATTTATTCAGTTCAACAAATCAGAATGATCACAACACAACAAATCATAGAAATTCCAATCCTAAGTTTGAGCTTAGCATTATTCTAGAAGTTCTGATCCATAGTTTTTCTATTCATACAATGATATGTGCAACATTAATACTATGATATTTACATGTTAATGGTGTTCAAAATGAAATGCAAGTAAAGTCAGAAATACTTACCTGGGGCGTGCTTGGAGCTTTGAGTGGCTGCCTTTGGATGTTCTGAGTCAGCAAGAGAAATGGAAGAGTGATTGTATTCTTTGGCTCCAAGGGAATAACAAAGGTTTGTTTTTTGTGTATGAAAAATCTGGATTTTTATAAAGGTTCCACAACTTCCTTTTCTCTCTTGATAGTTCTCTCTCTCTGAAAGCCAGCCCCTTGAACGTGTAATGGAGCCAAGTATTTATAGATGAATTTGCTGTGATTTTTTTTAGGGAAAAACAAATGGGATTTGAACCTGTTTTGGCATCCTGTTCTTTTTCTTTTTCATCACAGTTTTCGTATGATAGTTTGGTGCAATCATGGGACACAGGTGTAGACTGAACCAGCTGTTGGTCATAGGTCTGCAACAAGTTGTATAAACAAGGTTTTGGGATTTGGTCATGTTCTGACCAAAGCGTTAAATATATCCCTTATGTGCTGAAGTGCTGCCTTGTGTTTGAAGCAAGCATGGTGGTTGTCAGCAGGAATTAAGGAAAAGCAAAAAGCAAAGCATGGGCTTAGTAGCAAAGTTGCTATCCCAAGACAGTAGAGGTACACGTGGTGAAAATCCTTTGCATAAAGACTCAGAAGGTGGTTGTGAGCATTAAATGAGCATTAAATGATGATGAGACTTGTCACAACCAGAAATCATGCAACGTGAAACTCTACACCAAGGCTTTGTTCTGGATCAGAAGTTCTGCTGCAGCGTAGCATCCAATCTTCTGATCCTCTTATCTTCTGGCTATAGCATGTTCTGAAGGAGCCTTCGGGCTTTGTATCACGTTTTATAACCTTCTTTGCATTACCCTAGAAAACTCTGACTGAACTTGCGTAGATGCTGAAGAGCCATGTTCTGAATGAAGGCCATATTCTGTGTTGTGTTAACAGCATGTAAGCACCAGAAGTCCATTGTGTGTTAACAGTGAGTAAAAAACAGAAGTTCTGTGTTACGTTTCAACTCTTAATCAGCACATCAACAATTTATTCAGTTCAGCAAATCAGAATGATCACAGCACAACAAATCATAGAAATTCCAATCCTAAGTCTGAGCCTAGCATTATTCTAGAAGTTCTGATCCAGAGTTTTTCTATTCATACAATGATATGTACAATATTAATACTATGATATTTACATGTTAATGATGTTCAGAATGAAAATCAAGTAAAGTCAGAAAGACTTACCTGGGGCGTGCTTGGAGCTTTGAGTGGCTGCCTTTGGATGTTCTGAGTCAGCAAGAGAAATGGAAGAGTGGTTGTATTCTTTGGCTCCAAGGGAAGAACAAAGGTTTGTTTTCTGTGTATGAGAAATATGGATTTTTATAAAGGTTCCACAAATTCCTTTTCTCTCTTGATAGTTATCTCTCTCCGAAAGCCAGCCCCTTGAACGTGTGATGGAGCCAAGTATTTATAGATCAATTTGCTGTGATTTTTTTTAGGGAAAAACAAATGGGATTTGAACCTGTTTTGGCATCCTGTTCTTTTTCTTTTTCATCACAGTTTTCGTATGCTAGTTTTGTGCAATCATGGGACGCAGACGTAGACTGAACCAGCTATTGGTCATATGTCTGCAGCAAGTTGCATAAACAAGGTTTTGGGATTTGGTCATGTTCTGACCAAAGCGTTGAATATATCCCTTATGTGCTGAAGCGCTGCCTTGTTTTTGAAGCAAGCATGGTGGTTGTCAGCAGAAATTAAGGAAAAGCAAAAAGCAAAGCATGGGCTTAGTAGCAAAGTTCCTATCCCAAGACAGTAGAGGTACACGTGGTGAAAATCCTTTGGATAAAGACTCAGAAGGTGGTTGTGAGCATTAAATGAGCATTAAATGATGATGAAACTTATCACAACCAGAAATCCTGCAACGTGAAACTCTACACCAAGGCTTAGTTTTGGATAAGAAGTTCTGCTGCAACGTAGCATCCAATCTTCTGATCCTCTTATCTTCTGGATCCAGCATGTTCTGAAGGACCCTTCAGGATTTGTATCACGTTTTATAACCTTCTTTGCATTACCCTGGAAAACTCTGATTGAACTTGCGTAGATGCTGAAGAGCCATGTTCTTACTGAAGGCCATATTCTGAACCAAGTTTGCAACTTCTGACTGCACTTGCCTGGAGGCTGGCTCAGAAGTTCTGAAATGTCATTTTTCTTAAATACTTCGAAAAATCCCAAGTATTTAGAAATTTGGCTTTTCAGTAGTAAATTTTACTTTTGAATTTCTTGATGAAACAGACTTCATATTCCAACATGTTTTGATGAAATATGATTCTTGAGATTTGATGTTGATCCAAAAGTCAAAGTTTGACTTTTCTTGTGTGCAAATAACCATTTTGCCATTGTGAGTGGTTTGCTTGGAAAAATTGATAATTCAAGGCTTGGAAACATGATAGAAGCAAACTTGGGATCCAGGGTGATCCCTTGTGAAATGAGAGGGCAAATTTTAGGGTGCAACAGCTTCCCCTGTTCAATCTTCTTACACCTGAAGAGTTAGATTGGTAATTATTCCATTCGTGACTTGAAGGTGGAAGATGATTGAACATTAAAGTGCCCAGAAAATTTCCACTCGAAGATGTGTTAGTTGATTAAGTGGGGAATGGGCTTAAAGTTGCCATTTGGAAATGATTTCTGGACTGTATCTGTAAGCTGGAACTGAATGATTGCCAGAATGGCGTCCGTGTCTGGAGAGCATATGAACTGTATCAGAAGGTTGGGTTGTTTGATGATGAGTCCGTGTAAAACTTCATCTTAGAAAGAGAAGGAACCGGTGTCGGGTTGCTTGATGATGAGTCCGTGTAAAACTGCATCTTGGAAAGAGAAGGAACCGGTGTAGGGTTGCTTCATGATGAGTCAGTGTAAAACTGCATCTTGGAAAGAGAAGGAACCTGTGTAGGGTTGCTTCATGATGAGTCCGTGTAAAACTGCATCTTAAATTTCCTGATAAGGAACCTGTGTAGGGTTACTTCATGATGAGTCCGTGTAAAACTGCATCTTGGAAAGAAGGAACTTGTGTAGGGTTGCCTGATGATGAGTCCGTGTAAAACTTCATCTGAAATTTCCTGAGAAGGAACCTGTGTAGGGTTGCTTCATGATGAGTCCGTGTAAAACTGCATCTTGGAAAGAGAAGGAACCGGTGTAGGGTTGCTTCATGATGAGTCCGTGTAAAACTGCATCTGAAATTAAGAAGGAACCTGTGTAGGGTTACTTCATGATGAGTCCATGTAAAACTTCATCTGAAATTTCCTGAGAAGGAACCTGTGTTGGGTTACTTCATGACGAGTCCGTGTAAAACTTCATCTGAAATTTTCTGAGAAGGAACTTGTGTAGGGTTGCTTCAGCTGGTCAAGTAGATAGTTGTCCTGTCTGGTTTCAGGTATTAATCTACAATCAGTCGTCCACCGATAGTTTTCCTGGTTTGTTACAGGTATTAATCTGGAACATGAAAAGGTTGCTGGTAGCCATCTGTTGATTGACCTTTTCCTGAAAAAGGTAAAATGTTAGCTATATGTAATGTCGTGATGCATGAAATGCATGATGTCATGATGTTCTCAAAATAAATGAGGTAGTGTCGTATGCACTTATCATGTATGTAAATAGGAGGTATAAAATTTGAAATGTTTATGAATGTATTTTTGTCTGGGAAAATAAATCCTTGACAAATGTCGGGGAGTTGTTAAATCTTGGATTGTTGTTGAAGAGTTGGTGTGTCTTCAAACTTTGCTTAGAATGTTTCCATTGGGGATTCCCGTTTTGTTGTTTGAGGAGAACTCCGCTGGGGGATATTGAAAACTCTGTGGGGAGATTGTTTATTCCTGCTTGGGAAAAGAGTTCAGGAGTCTCGGTTGTCCGTTGCTCTACTGGGGTCGAAGTTGAACTGATATCTGGTCGGGTCCAGGTTTCACAGTAACTTGTTGGGGATTGTAGAGTAGTCTACTGGGGAAGAGGAGTTGTGGTCCTTTGATTTGTAGTAGTTAGAAAGGCAAACTCAAACTGGGGAATTTGTAGTTTGTTAGGGAAATAAACCCTATTGTCGGTCAGCTAGAGAGGTGACAACTTCGTTGGGGAAAGTCTTCGAGGACTCTTGAGGTTGTCTCAGCTGGGGAAAGGTTTTCAGAGATTAAACTCTGGCTGGGAAATCATCCTATGAGAAGTATTTTGGGGAGATTTGTCACTGCCCCTAATAGCGAGTATTTGTAGCACTGCCAGGAAATGTTTGATTGTATGTAACCCTTCGCTGAGATTGACGTTCAATGCCCCAAGTGAAGGAGATGGAGACTTTCCCCTGGTTACTCTGCACTTGTTGAGAGATTTCCTGGAATCTTGATTGGACTGCCCCAGGTGTGCTGGATAGTGACATGTCATGTCCCCTTGTTGATAGGAGATTTGTCGTTGGAAGTGTCATCCTACTTGAATTGATTTTGTTCACTGAGAGAGCTTTCGTTCACTGGATATTCGTTGTGTGAATTTCTCCGCTGTCAAACAAATAACCATATGAAAACAATGATATTCAAGTAATGCCAAGTTTATGTTTGTCTTGAAGTTTTGAAAAATGCGTTTTTAGCAAGCAAAGGAGTTTGTAATTAAACTCTGGATTTTGAGTAAAGCCTTACAGGAGTCAGGATACCTTTTGTAACAGTATGCTTTCGAACTAACCCATGCTTCAATTAGGAATTTTGAAGGGTTGAAACGTGGCTTGGTTCACGGTTTAAGAAACAAAGGATAAAGGCTCAAAGTATATTTGTACCCACCCTCTCTTCGTGATGTTCTTTAGTCCTAAGCTCAGTTAATTGTGCGTTTGAACTCCAATTGAGTCTGGAATGACGTTTTGGTGATGGTTCAGACAGGTTAAGTTTGTCGGAAGGCAGTCATTTTTGCAACATTTTTATTTCATGTTTGTTGAGGATTTGTAGTGACCTCTTTCTTTTGATTCGTTATCCCTAATTTTTGCCTGACTGTTCTTGTTTTGAGATTACAGTCAGCGGGATGCCCCAATTTTCTTTCTTAAGTCTCCTTCGTAGGTTTTGACTTAGTAGGCTTTACTTTTTTGAGAAGTAATGATTGTCTATTTGGTAGGGAACCATCGCTATCTTTTGATCCCAGAGGAATGTTTTTGATGTCATTCGTTGTATTACGAAATGAGAGTTTGTGATTTGAATGCGCATTTGAATTAACTGAGAGACTGCCCTTCCCCAGGTTTTGATTAAAGGTTTCAATTTGTGTTAAAACAGAAAACTTCTACTTCTTTGGCTCGAAGGGGTTGACTAGGGATTATCTTCCTTATAACTTCAGTGTTTAGGATTTGAAAGAATGCCTGTACATCATCAGCAAGGTCTGTCCAAAAGCATACTGTATGAGATTATGGCATTGTTTTCGTCATCCTCCCTCTAAAGACTTGTAACTTTTAGCAAGAGTTTGAATGTCATAAAGTGAGTAAAAAAGCATAGTTTAAATGTAATGAAAATGAACGGATGAATTCAAGACAAACATATGCAATGCATTAATGAAACAAAGTTTGACATTAATAGATAATTGTTTGAACAACAAAAGAAATTACAACTTGAAAAATCAAATGAACAAAAGCTTTCAATGATTCATCATAGGAGCAGTGATCACGTTTGGAGTCTCCGGAGGGTCAAACTCGATCTCCTTGGCATCAATCAAGTCTTGAATCTTGTTCTTCAAAGTCCAACAGTCGTCGGTGTCATGTCCGGGACTGTAAGAATGATAGGCACATCTTACGCTCGGATTGTACTTAGAAGAGGAGGTGTCAGGATTTTTAGGAGGATCCTTTGGCGTGATCAGCTTCAACTTCAACAAATGTTGTAACGCTTGAGACAAAGGCATGTTGATGTTAGTGTACTTCCTTTCTTGATATCTTACCCTACGCCTATTGCTCTGTATTTGTTGAACAAATGTGGGATTAGAGATCAGGATTGCCCCTATGTGTTGGTCATGACGACTCTTTTGACCATACACGGCATTGGACTCTTTCTTCCCATTGTATGGCCTTTTTTGAGCATCAGAAGGTGTAGCTTCTTGAATCTTTCCAATTTTAATTCCAGCTTCGACCCTTTCGCCGGTCAGTATTAGCTCGGTGAACCCGGCTGAGGAGCTTCCGATCAAGTGTTTGAAGAAAGGCCCTATCAAAGTTCCCATGAAGATGCCAATCAACTCCCTGTCAGTTAAAGGGGGTTGCACCCTACCAGCCAGATCTCTCCACTTTTGGGCGTATCCTTTGAAGCTCTCGTTGGAACCCATTGTTGTACCCCAAAATTTGCCCTCCCATATTCCTCAAGATTTGTCAAGAATGATCTTCAAATTGCTCAAAATGGCTCAAGGGTTGTATAGTCAAATCACCTCCTAAGGCAGTTAATTCAAAATTAGGGTTTTGTGTTGCATCAAGGTCCTTACATCCAAATGGCCTCAATTTCTTCCCAATGTCTTAATATGTTATTAAGTTCATCCATGACAAATTTCAAGCCTTGCAGGGAAACTTTGGTCAGTCAATTGCTCAAGAGACCCAAAAATCGATTGTGTTAGGGCAAAAGTCAACTGTGACCTACAAATAGTCAAACCTCCAGATTTTTTGTTAACATTCTCATTTTTAAGGATAATTAATCATTTGATCAAGGTTTGATCATGATTCATCAAGGATTGCTCAAAATTCATCAAGATTCAAAAGTTGCTAAATTAGGGTTTTGTAGGAACAGTCAACTCAACTTTGACCAAGCATAACTTTCTCATACATTGTGAGAAATGACCCATCCAAAGCTCATTTTGAAGAGGATGAAATTTCCTACAATCCATCTTCACACCCCAAGATCAATAAATACTCTCACAAAAAGTTAAAAATTTGGACATTATAGGTCATTTTTGAAAGTCAACAAAAACACCTTTTTTTCCAAAGCTTATAACTTTAGAATGGAAGATCAAAATGAGATGAGACCAAAAGTGATGATTATAGGACATCTCAAGGTTTCTAAAAAGTCCAAGAACACCTCCAAAAGTTCAAAATTGAAGAAGTTATGCATTGTTGAAGTTGGGCATTTTTCCAAAATTGCCAAAAGTCAACTATCCTTAAAACTCCAATTTTTGACAAAAGGGCCCACTTTTTCCCACTTGATTTAGTCTTGTCATGCCACACACGTGTCCCATACTTAATTTCATAACCAAACAGTTATTTTTCTATTTTATTTAATTTTTATTGATTTAATTCATTTTAAATCTATATTAATTCAAATAAAATCCAAAAATTATTGAAATGGTATCTTTGTGATTTGTACAGCTTGCAAATATAATGTGCAACTCAATCCAATTCGTGCCAAGTCAAAACATGCACAAAATCTCAGATTTGATTCTATTTTGGAAAGCTTATCAATGGTGGTCAATCAAATATTCAATCTTCAATACACATGGATATGTGTCCAAATTTTGACCTAAACTGATTCCCTTATATGCAAGCAAGCCTCACAAACCTAATTCAGGCACAAAGCTCGGTTAAAACGGCCAGACCAAACTTGGAAAAAAGCTTGAAAAACCTTGAAAATAAAATCATACGTAGAGGCTAATTCAAGGTGCCTTGTCCATCCAAACACATTGTAGGAGGTACAAGGAGTGATTTGAAATCAAATTCAAGCACCAAAGCTCAAGGAATCACGAAACACCATCTCACGGTTTGCACTTATAATTCAAAATCGTATCTCTTAATTCATATGCATTTGACATGTTTTTGTGATTGATTTGTGTTGCTAGAGGTTATACAAAGCTAATGGAATGAATTAATTGAACCATAGTGCCCTAAACCGAGAGATGCCATGATTGAGTTTCTAGGGTTTTCAAGCTTTCAAATAGGGCTTTCCAAACCATGAAGAATTGGAACCAATGGGATACATGGTTGAATTCGTGAGACCAAGACGATTCCAACACATACCTCGCGAAATATTTCTTTTTGCTCTGTGTCTATTCGCTATTTTTCGTGCAGGAGATAGAGGAGGTTAAAAACCCCCCTCTATCTGATTCTATTTGTGCAGGACCAAGGTTGAAGATGATGACGTGTTGTCATCTGGTTCGTGTGTTTGAATTGCGCGCGTTTTTGACAAGGGAAGGCCACGATTCGTTGTTGTTCTCTGAGGTTGGGAAAAGCAACATCACAAACATGTTGCCCCAGTGGTTAGGGCGCAACGTGGGGACCCCAAGGACCTGGGTTCGAACCCAGGCAGGTGCAAAATCTTTTTTTTTCATATTTCCTTCAGTTTTCCTTTCTTTTTTCTTAATTATTTTTAATTAATAATAAATTAGTAATAATTAGGTTAATTATATTAATTAATTAGGTTTAATCTACAATGAACTTAGGTTAATTTTTTTTTAATCACTTTTTCATTCCCATCTAATTACACCATTAAAATTAATCAAATTCACTTAGTATAATTTAATTTAATTAGGGTATTTAGTAATTAAATAATTTAGTTTTAATTAGGTTAATTCACGATTAAATTCATAACTCTCAAACCGATTATTCGATTCAGTCCGTTCTATCGCGAAAAATTAGATAAATTCATTAGGATCATTCTAATTTAAAACTCATGCTGTTTCGGTCGACTTTTCGATATTTCTCGATTTTTCTCGTATAGCTTAATTTTTGACCTAAAACTCGATTCGCGCTTGTACATAATTTTTGTGCACCGTTTCCGTCTAACTTCTTCATTACTAGTCAAGGCGGCAAAACCTAATTAGGGTTCTTTATTTTTGCATTTAATTTTATTATTTTATTATGTAACTGCTCACAATTTGTAATAGTTAATTAGGACATTTAATTTTCCGCATTTTACTTTTTCAAGGGTTTGTTTTTGGCGATGTAAATACCCGACGCCTTGTAATAGCTTAGTTTTATTTTCCGCAACCATTAACTGCTAGATGTATGAATAATAGGCTATGCATGACAAGATCTATCTTAACTTAAAATCAATCGTAGCTCACCATAACATGTACAAAGATAACATAACTGAAAATGGACACATTTGCACATGCCACTCCTAGGGTACGCCTCACTTGGTTGCCTTGAACGTGGTCATTGAGTATAGGAAGTTTTAGAGGTCGCCCTCTTGTCTAAAGATCATAAGTTGCCTCGAAACAGTTGCCTCGGATAATATAATCTAAGACATTATGGTTACCGCTAAGGCATCCTAACATTGCTTTAGTGACTACATGTCCCTTAATCGAATTGACCCGAAAACTCCGACGACGGTGCTACCTACTCCTTAATAGTGGGATAGCACTGTCTAAAGGACATTTGCACAGTTTAATTCCCTTTTGAGTAGGTAAAGGTTCTTAGGTACTTTCTCTTTCAAAACAAAACAAATTTTTCGCACTTACACTCTCTTTCAAACAAAAACTCTTTTCAAACCCACAAACACAAAAAAAAAGCAAACTTTTGAAAACACAATGAGCAAGTACCTAAGAGCCCGTGGATAACCACAGATAGAAAGGGTGCTAACACCTTCCCTTTCTATAATCTACCTCCCGAACCCGAGAAACATCTCGAAAAGGAATTTTTCTGTGCTTTTGTCCTTTCCTTGTTGGATAAAATAAAAGACGGTGGTGACTCTTGCTTACCGCGACATTTTGCAAAAACAAACGCAAACGCGAACCAGCATTCCAAAACAGTCAGTTCTATTTCCACCGATCACAGAACTGGCGACTCTGCTGGGGAATCCTAAATAAGTGAGGTGTACCTTAGGATTAGATCACTTGTGTTTTCAATTGTATGCTTTGTATGTTTTAAATTTTGTCGGCTTGTATCGGAGTTCTATAGATCCTAACCCGGATCTGGGGATACCCTTTAGAAGTAGCAACAAACTGTGAGGGAACTGTGCGGGGTATACCGACATGGTTGAAGCAGTAGCTACGTTGATGTGGCACTTTGGTGAGTACCGGTAACCCTTGAGTCAAGTCAAGGAGAGTACGGGGCCGCCGCGTGGTGTCGTGAAGCATCAATTGACCTTAGAACCTTACTTGACCATCTTGGCCTTTTTAGGAGTAGTGAGATGACTGACTTTGGTGCAGTCCGAAGTTGGTAGATACTCGATACTACACTCATTGAGGGTTGTTTTCTTGGAATATTTTGGTCGCCAGTTAAGTGGCTAAATCAAAACAATAAACATAGAAAACAATCCAATGATATTGAGCTCCTTAGAACCCGATTACTATTTATAGGAGAGGTTTTGAGCCAACTAACTTCAAGAGGGTACTTACCTACGAACCCCATGCAAGCTTAAACCTAAGGACTTGTTTGCTTTGTGTGAATATGACTGCCTGTATATAAACTTGCTTACTTTTGCATACATGTACATAACATCATAAAGCATCATATGCATCGGCTAACCATTTCAAGGGTTTGGATCTTCATCTTTGTTCTTGTTTTGTAGGACATGGAGTCTCTCCGCAGGAAAACAATTCAACTCAACCTTGTAAGGATCCCTCCTCAACTCAAGGAGCTTACATCCAGGATTCTCGAGAACTCTCTCTTCAGTGAAAGACATGGTAGACTCCTCAGCTTGGTCAACACCAACATTGAAGAAGACATGATGAAAGTTCTCTTCCAGTTCTTTGACCCCCTACACCACTGTTTTACATTCCATGATTATCAATTGGTGCCTACTTTGGAGGAATTTTCTCAACTTCTGAGAATTCCTATTCTTAGTCAACTACCCTACAACGGTACGGAAAAGGAACCAAACCTTGAAGATGTTGCTCAAGCATTACGTTTGCAACCATCTGACATCAATGGGCATTGGGAAATCAGAAGTGGTATCAAGGGATTCTTGGCAAAGTTTCTGTTTGAGAAGGCACAAGAATGTTGGAATTCTCTTGATCTACAAGCCTTTGAAGAGGTTGTGGCACTCCTTATCTATGGGTTGGTGTTGTTCCCAAATCCTGATCAACTTATAGATGTGAATGCTGTCAAGATTTTCATGTCCAGGAATCCCATACCTACATTGCTTGGGGACATCCTCCACTCATTTTACACACGAACAATGAGGAAAAGAGGTGTTCTCATGTGTTGTACTCCTCTCCTGGCAAGGTGGTTTATTTCTCACCTTCCACAATCAATTTTGAAGAATGAGCAGGGTTTAAGGTGGTCACAACGATTGATGACCCTCACACATTCTGATGTACATTGGTGTTCTTGGTCGAGAGAAAATGTCACTATCATTGATCGTTATGGAGAATTTCCTAATGTTCCTTTACTTGGAATTAGGGGAGGCATTACCTACAACCCTTGTCTAGCTTTGAGACAATTTGGATATGCTCGGAGGGATGGCCCTCATGACATGCTGATTCTTGACATAGTTTTTGACTTCGACAACGATGCGCAAGGACTTCGACAAAAGTTCACCAGAGCTTGGAGGATGCCTAACAAGGTGGATAGTAAGACACTAGGGCACAAGAATTCCATCCCCCTTGAGCCTTACCTCAAGTGGGTACGAACCCGCTCCCAGAATCTTATGATGCCATATCCTCACATTCTCCCCTTGATCAAAGAGCCTGTTATGGAAGGAGAGGTTCCATACACCATTCTACATCCTGACATGCCAACATCATGGGAAGAAATGCAAAAGAGTTGGATCCAACTCAAGGAAGAACGGAATGCTTTTGAAGCCAGCTTACATGCCAGTGAGAAGAAGCTTTTGGAGCTCACCCGCCGACTTCACGAGGAAGAGACCCTCAACACTTACATCGCTCCAAAAAGGATGCGCAATGTCTTTTTACATTAAGTATTTTGTAATATTTCGCCCATGAGGCACTTATGTACTAAACAAATTTCTTTTTAATATGACGTGTGTTCTTTTTTTGTCTGCAACGAATTTGAATTTTTGAACCCTTGAATGCATTACATAAATAAGCATACCATTCATCACATGTATAACAGGTACCCTTTTACAGGTCTCTTATCTTCTTCATTGTTTATTTCAGCAATCATCATGTCTACCTAACCTTCCACTGAGCAAGCTATCAAGGCCCTCCAGGCCCAGAATGCCCAGTTTCAAGAGTTGGTCATGAGCCTAGCTAAGGGTCAGCAGGACCTGAAGACCCTGATTCTGAAAGAGAGGAAGAAGAAGAAGAAGAGGACTGTCCTGTTCAACACCGGACGCAGGTTTGGAAACGGGCTGCAAAATGAAGTTGATCTGACCACCTCATCTGGAGGGAAAGACAGCCCGCAAGAAAGGAGGGCTCCTAGCCCTATGGTCTTTGACAACGAGACGGACTGTGATGAAGAACAGTATCCTCCTGCTGAGGATAAGTACAAACAGCTGGAAGACCGTTTGAGTGCTGTGGAAATACAGAAGATGCCCGGCCTGGACTTTGGAGATCTGGGTCTATCATCTGGGGTGGTGATTCCCCATAAGTTTAAGGCACCTGCCTTTGCTAAGTATGACAGAGCTTCCTGTCCAAAGCTGCACCTCCGGTCATATGTGAGGAGGATCCAACCTTACACTGCTGACAAGAACTTGTGGATCCATTTCTTTCAAGACAGTCTTTCAGGGACTCAGCTTGAGTGGTTCTATCAGTTGGATGGAGCCAGTATCCGCAGCTGGGAAGATTTGGCTACTGCGTTCTATAGGCACTACCAGTATAACTCCGACCTCGCTCCTACGCGTACCCAACTCCATGGTATGTCAATAGGGACGGGTGAAGGATTTAAAGAGTATGCTCAGAAATGGAGAGACCTTGCCGGAAGGGTGAAACCACCTTTGGCTGATCGTGAACTTGTTGATATGTTTCTGGGGACCCTGTCTGGTCTATTCTTTAATCATCTGATTGGAAGCTCTTCAGTCGGATTTACAGACCTTATCTTGACTGGTGAGAGAATTGAAGTCGGCATCAAAAGTGGGAAGATTCAAGAAGCTACACCTTCTGATGCTCAGAAAAAGCCTTACAGTGGGAAGAAAGAGTCCAATGCTATGTACAGTCAAAAGAGTCGTCGTGACCAACACGTAGGGGCAGTCTTGATCTCTGGTTCTGCGTCACACCGACAACAGCAAAAGGGAAATCAATGAAGGCCGGACGAGCCTAAAAGACAGTTCACCAACATCAACATGCCATTGTCACAAGCATTGCAGCACATGTTGAAGATGAATTTGATTACGGTGATAAACCCTCATCCGAACCCTAAGACTTCTTCTCCTAACTACAACCCAGATGCAAGGTGTGCTTATCATTCCGGTAGCCCGGGGCACGATACTAACGATTGTTGGGCTCCGAAATACAAGATTCAAAATATGATTGACGCTAAGGAGATCGAATTCGAGCCTTCTGAGACTCCCAATGTGATCACTGCTCCCTTGCCAAAACATGGCTAGGATTGAAAGCACTTTTGTTCATTTGAATTCTGAATTGTATTTTTCTTGGCTTATTCAAACAATTATCATGTCAAACTCTTTTATTTCATTAATGCATTACACGTGTCTGTTTTGAATTAATTGTTTTCACTATGCTTAAAATTGCTTCATATTTCCTTTTCGTGATGTTCAAACTCTCAATTAAAAATTCTAAAACTTTTGAGGGAGGATGACGAAAATGATACCACGATCTTTACAGTATGCTTTTGAATAGACGCCGCTGATGAGGTACAGGCATTATTTCAAATCCTAAATAGTGGAGTTATAAGGAAGATAATCCCTAGTCAACCCGTTTGAGCCAAAGAAGTTGGAGTTTTTCTTTTCACAAATTAAAACCCTTAATCACAACCCGGGGCAGGGTAGTTTTCTTAGTTGATCCAGGTGCACAATGAATGGCATCAAAGAAGTCCTTCTGAGACAAAAAGACAGTGATGGTTCCCTATAATCGTCAGGACAGGCAGTCGTTACCTTTCAAAACAAAAGCCCAATAAGTCAAAACCTATGAAGGAGACTTACAAAACTGGGGCATCCCGCTGACTGTAATCACAAAAGAAACAGTTCAGGCAAAAAGACAGGGATAATAAAATCAAAAAGAAAGAGGTCCTGCAAACTCTTATAAAAATGACTTCCTGTTCAAAATAAATTGTCAGTATCCAAACCATCACTGGAATATCAGAGCAAAGACTCAAACAAGATCTAATGCACGATTAGCTGAGTTTAGGATCGAAGAACATCACGAAGAACGGGTGGGTACAAATAAATTTGAGCCTTTATCCTTTGTTTCTTAAACCGTGAACCAGGCTACGTTATAACCCTTAAAAAGTCCTAGCTGAAGCATGGGTTAGTTCGAAAGCATACTGTTACAAAAGGTATCCTGACTCCTGTAGGGCTTGCTGTAAAATCTTGAGTTGACATCACATTTTACAAAAATTCACTTGTTTTATTGAAAACTGCATTTTCAAAAAACTTCAAGACAGACATAAGCTTTGCATTCTTAAAATAACATTGTTTGCATATGGCTATTTGTTCAAACAGCAGAGAAATTCGCACGACGAATATCTAGTGAACAAAAACCTTCTCAATAAAAAGAGTCACCTCAAGTGGAAAAAACACTTCCAACCAAGGGGCAGACATGATCATTTTCCATCATCTGGGGCAGTCAAGTCAAGATTCAAGGAATCTCTCAAGATGCCAAATAGCCAGGGGCAGATCTCCGTCTGAATGACTTGGGGCATTGGACATGAATTATGGCAACGAATCTTGCATGATCAAACATATTCTGGTAGTATGGCAACACAAAACTACTAACAGTGACAACTCCCTACACTCTAAGAGCGTGGACATGGTAAAAAAAAATACTACGCATAATCAAAGACCCGCTAGGTCGACTGGCCTAGGCAAAAATAAGGGCTTCCTGGCGAACCAAAAGGGTTCGGGCAAAAATCAGGGATGAAAATGAAAAATCTATACACCCGGCAAGTCGAAAACCTGAAAAGGCGGCTTGGGCAAAAAAAAGGGTATCCCGATGGACTGAAAACCCGAAAGTGCGGTCCAGGAAAAAATTAGGGATCAAAGCGTACAACTATGTCCCGTCATCTCGTCACTTTCCTACCAGAAGAAGATTTGTCAATCGGCAGTTATCAAGCACCTCATAGGTCTTCTTCTCCCGCAGAAACTGGGGCAATAAGAATTGTCCGAACTGTACAAGCTGCTCTGTCCTCCAGGTACAAGGTAGATTCAGTTTAAGAGTATGACCAAGATACCTTCACTCCCCGCAGAGTAAGACAGTAATGGTAGCTCTCCCGGCTGAGACTTGCAGCCATGGACGAATCATCAATACTCTCCCCTAAGCAGAGTTAGTCTACCGTCAGTCCCGAAAAAGCTCGGTATTCCCGGAAGGTCTTAATATTCCCCAGCGGAGTATAAAGATATTCCCCAGCAAGCGTAAAGAGCATCCCCGACAGTCTTAATATTCCTCAACGAAATATAAGAATGTTCCCCGGCGGAATACAAGATACCCCCAGTGGAGCCATTTCCCCAGCGCAGTCTAAAAGAGGGCTTCCCCAATAGAGAGTTGAATCATCTGCCCCAGTAGATTCTGGAAGCTTGTCCCCCGCAGAATACAAATGCATCCCCTCAGCGAAATTCAGAGGTTATCCCCACAAGAGTCTAACTGGGTTATCCTCAGCAAGTTGCAACTGAAAGATCATCCCCAGCGAAGTTCTTTCTATCCCCAGCGGAGTTCATCATCGAAATCTTCAACAGAGCTTATCAACGGAATCCCCATCGGAGTTATCATTAAAATCCTCAGCAGAGTAATTCCCCGCAGAGTAATATCTTCACCAGTTTATTCCCCAATAGAGTCATCCTCTCCTGCCGGTTTATTCTTGCAATCATCTTCGTTCATCATCCTCAACGGAAACGAAGAACTCAACTTTATTCTCCAGCAGCTCCAGGATTTATTTTCCCAGACGAAAATACATTCATAAACAGTTCACATTTCATACCTCCTATTTACATACATGATAAAGTGCATACGACACGATCTCATTTATTTTTGAGAACATCATGACATCATGCATTTCATACATCATGACATTGCATACAACTAACGTTTTACCTTTTTCAAGAAAAGGTCAATCAAAAGATGGCTACCATCGACCCTTTCAAGTCCCAGTTGAATACCTGTAGCAAGCCAGGAAAATTATGTGGACGACTGATTATAGGTTAATACCTGTAACAAGCCAGGAAATTTATCTACATGAAGAGATTGAAGATCAATACCTGTAACAAGCCAGGAAGACTTTCTTTCTCAGGTCAGAGATCAATACATGTAACAAGCCATGAAGACTTTCTTTCTCAGGTCAGAGATCAATACCTGAAACCAGCCAGGACAGATACCTCCTTGACCAACCTCTTCAAGTCCCAGTTTAATACCTATAGCAAGCCAGGAAAAATATCTGTGGACGACTGATTGTAGGTTAATACTTGAAACCAGACAGGACAATTATCTACTTGACCATCATGAAGCAACCCTACACCGGTTCCTTCTCTCTTTCAGATGAAGTTTCACACGGACTCATCATCAGGAAACCCTACACCGGTTCCTTCTCCTCCATAAGTTTTACACGAACTCATCATCAAAGTAACCTGACTCAGGTTCCTCAAGGAGTTTCACACGAACTTATCACAAAGTAACTTTACCCAGGTTCCTCCAGAGGTTTTACACAAACTTATCCCGAAGTAACCTTACCTAGGTTCCTCCTTACAATTTCCCGACGTAGTTTTACCCAAACTCCTTGCAAAGCAACCCTACACAGTTTCCTTCCTTCCAAGATGCAGTTTCACACGGACTCATCATCAGTCAACCCTACATAGGTTCCTTCCTTCAAAGATGCAGTTTCACACGGACTCATCATCAGTCAACCCTACACAGGTTCCTTCCTTCCAAGATGCAGTTTCACACGGACTCATCATCAGTCGACCCTACACAGGTTTCCTTCCTTCCAAAATGCAGTTTTACACGGACTCATCATCAGGCAACCCTACACAGGTTCCTTATTTCAAATTACAAAATTATAATTCAACAAACAATCTCCAGATGGAATCTATAAGCCCATCCTCCTACCCACAATCTCCAAATGGCATCTGTAAGCCCATTCCTGATATCACAATGCTGATACTACATCATGCGAGTGCAAATTTCTGGGCACTTCAATGTTCAATCATCTTCCACCTTCGGATCACGAAAAGCACGCAAGCCAATATACATCCTCAGGTTTAAGAAGATTGAACAGGGGAAACTGTTGTACCCCAAAATTTTCCCTCCCATATTCCTCAAGATTTGTCAAGAATGATCTTCAAATTGCTCAAAATGGCTCAAGGGTTGTACAGTCAAATCACCTCCTAAGGCAATCAATTCAAAATTAGGGTTTTGTGTTGCATCAAGGTCCTTACATCAAAATGGCCTCAAGTGCTTCCCAATGTCTTAATATTTCCTTAATTTCATCCATGACAAATTTCAAGCCTTGCAGAGAAACTTTGGTCAGTCAATTGCTCAAGAGACCCAAAAATCGACTATGTTAGGGCAAAAGTCAATTGTGACCTACAAATAGTCAAACCTCCAGATTTTTTGTCAATATTCTCATTTTTAAGGATAATTAATCATTTTATCAAGGGTTGATCATGATTCATCAAGGATTGCTCAAAATTCATCAAGATTCAAAAGTTGTTAAATTAGGGTTTTATAGGAAAAGTCAACTCAACTTTGACCAAGCATAACTTTCTCATACTTTGTGAGAAATGACCCATCCAAAGCTCATTTTGAAGAGGATGAAATTTACTACAATCCATATTCACACCCCAACATCAAGAAATGCTCTCACAAAAAGTTACAAATTTGGACATTATAGGTCATTTTTGAAAGTCAACAAAAACACCTTTTTTGCAAAAGATTATAACTTGAGAATGGAAGATCAAAATGAGATGAGACCAAAAGGGTTGATTAGAGGACATCTCAAGGTTTCTAAAAAGTCCAAGAAAACCTCCAAAAGTTCAAAATTGAAGAAGTTATGCATTGTTGAAGTTGGGCATTTTTCCAAAATTGCCAAAAGTCAACTATCCTCAAAACTCCAATTTTTGACAAAAGGGCCCACCTTTTTCCACTTGATTTAGTCTTGTCATGCCACACAAGTGTCCCATACTTAATTTCATAACCAAACACTTATTTTTCTATTTTATTTAATTTTTATTGATTTAATTTGTTGTACCCCAAAATTTGCCCTCGCATTTTTCCACAAGAAATCACAGTTTCGGACTCTTCCTGATTTTTCAGACTGGCTCAAGAATCAATCAAAAAAAATTTCTCGTCAGTCAGAATTAGGGTTTTCCTGGCTCTGGAACAGTTCACACAATTTGTTTAGGGTTTGGTTGATTTTGGCTCAGGTTTTGATCAAGCGAACGCTTCTTTGGCATTTGATCAGGAACTAGGGTTTTTGTGCGCACATTCTCAGAAAGAATTAATCCCACATTACTTTTCAAGTTATTCCGAGATATGGACTGAGGCATTTGGATTGAGTTTGCAATGTTTGACTAAATCAGTGAAAAGAGTCATTTGGATTGAGTTTGCAATGTTTGATTGAATCATTAAGAGAAAAGACATCTGGGCAGTTGTTGTGATTGACTGTGCTTTGCTTTGGATTTTGGAAGCGCCAGGTTTATTAATTGATCAATGCTGAAACCACAATGTTTATTTAATTGTTTATTTATTCTAAGTTAAGATAATTGGAATTTATTTCCATTTATTATAATTTAAGAATTATAAATAATAAAATAAATAATTGAAAAGAAGAAAAGGAATTAACTGATAAAAATTGGATTTTATTCATCTTTAATTATTTGTTACAATTGTTGTTTGAATACAGTATTTATTTACAAAGTATTCTAATAATGATTACAATAATTGAAATGAAATAAAACTATCCTAATTCCTAAGTCTTCATCTTCTATCCATTACTCCAATGCTCCATTGAATTTTATCTGCAAAACAAAGAAAAGAAGAAAAAGTGAGAAGCAGATGAATTGAAATTAAAGGCAAACAGTTAATTCGGGTTCATCATTAAAGGCAACTGACTGGAATCAGTTCGCCCTCTCTGCAAATCACGGGATTTCTCCCGGTTCACAAAGAAGGATGAAAAATGCTTGCAACAAAAGTTTTGAAATGCACAAAAGTTAAATTGCACAAATTCAAAAGGGGTCAAACAAAGCTGCATAGTCCAAAAGTTTCAAACTGAATGGCATAAACAAAGTCCAAATCCAAACTGAACTATAAAATCACAAATTCAAACTCTCCAAAAAAGTTGCCAAAAAGGTGCAAAGCTGCCCAAAAGATATCTCAAGATATCAAAGTATCAAAAACTGTCACAAAGAAGTAGAAAATATGGAAGCAGTACACAAAGTATGTAGGTTAAAACCAATATTGCAAGCAAGGTTTCGTTCTCATCATTTTTCCAGCAGTGCCTTTTCAGAACAAAGTACAAACATAAACATTTTTAATGCTTTAACTTGTACTGGAGAGAGAAAGAAAGAAAAGAAGCACATGCTTACTGGCTTTAGGCATGAAGAGATATATAACAAACTGATCAAGACAGTAAAGGAGGCAGCATAAGATATCAAAAAAATATAAACAAAAGGGTAACTTTGAAAAACACAGTGAAGCTCTAAAAAACCTGTTTCTCATGAAATACCCTGCATAAAAACCTTACAACGGGTTGAAGCCCAAGCCTCCAACACCAACCTGCTGAAGGCTCAAAGAGGAACCAAGCTGATAACCTGCTGAAGCAAACAGCAGGTCAAGCCAAAGCCTAAACTGATATCACAACAACACAAACCTTTCAACCAATGTCCAAATCTGCATAAGACCCTGAAGCCAAACAACCAGAAACCTTTCAAGCAAAGGCCATAAACTTGCATAAAACCTTACCTGCATTCAAAGCCAAAGCCAAAAACTGATATCCAAAAACCAGTAAACCAGGTTTTCCAGCACCTAAACTTCAAACTCATAAACCTGTGTCAAATCAATCAAGCCAAGCATACTAACCTTGAAACATTCAGACACATACAGAATTCCTAAGAACCCTCAGAAAAACTTCATCATTGGGCAAACACACGAATCAAACACATTAGCATTCAATACGCGATACCAATAAGCATATTCAGAATCATCAACAGATACATCATCAAGAAATTATTTCACATCAAGCAAAGCAAGCTAGGCAACCAAATTCAGCAAGCAAACATACAAGGCATCAAGCTAGGCATCAGGGCGACAAGAAGAAGAAGATAAAGAAGCAAGAGGGCAGGCATCAAGGCAACAAGAAGAAGAGGAAGAGAGATATACAAGGCTTTCAGACATCATCATTAAACCACAAAAAGGAGAAAATACACAAACCAGGAAGAGCAAGTTCATCATCACCACTTTCTCGCCGTCAAGCCCTCCAAACGCCTCCACGTCCGCCTCTCCCTCCAATAAAAGGTAGCCTTTTTCTTCTTTTCTTTCCTTTCCACAACCACAACAACAAATAATAACAAAGCTAAAATCAGAATCAATAAGCAAAAGAGAAACATGTGAGACATAAAAACGAAAACCCTAACGTGAATGACTCAGAAAACATTACCTTCGAGTCACATCGCTGAATGACCCATGGAAGAGAGAAGACGGAGATGGCGCTGGTTGGCTTAGGCAAGGAAGGACATGGTTCTGATGGCTATGGCGTTGAGGAAGATGAAGAGGAACGAGCGAAATGAAGAGAACGGCGCGCCTCTGTAACAAACCCTAATCCAATCCCTTTCTGAACGAAACATCCAAACCCTTGCAAAACATTTGTGTCAAATGCCAATGGGCCTTGCCCTTTTCCAGTATCACAAGCCCATTAAGCGCGCCTCACCCCCCATTTTCTTTTTCTACTTGTTTTCTTTTATTTGGGCCAGCATAACTCCTTTAGGCCCATTCTATTCTTTTTTAATTAACACCTTTTTTTTTATTTATCACATGACATTTTTACACAACTCATTTTTGTTAAATAAACCATTTGTTAATGTTAAACCTAATTGACAATATTCATCTTTTTTTTATGATATAATTAAAACTTTGTACATAAAAAGATTAATTAAAATACACCAAAACATTCATTTTTTTTAACTTAAAACATTTTCTAAATCTTAAAACATTTCTTTTCTTAAAATACTTTGTACATAAATACAATAATACATAATTTTCTTAAATTTGAAATATTTTCCCTTTTCTTCAATTAAAACTTTGTACATATCTAATAAAATACAAAATGATAACAATATAAATGAAGTATTCAAATTTCTCATTAAGTTAACGATACTTAATACATTAACATTTCGCACCTTGTAAATAATCATACACATTTACAATATACAAAACACAAATACACTTACACATTTACACATACACATTTGTTTATCTTTTATTCCAAAACATTGTTACCTTTTACATTGCCTTTATGCTATACATTTGATACTTATTACATTTTGCGATCGCAATTCGATTTGGTTGTAATTATTTGGACACTATGCTCCTAAAGTCTCATCCCCATTTGTAAATTTGTACCCCCACTCCCGGATACTATTTTGTAATAGCGTAGACTTTAAATTCCCGCAATTTATCGCTTTCAAATATACCATGGTTAGACCTAGGGTTTGTATGTACATAAAACCGAACGCTAGATAACCTAATACAAGACAAATACATGAAATCAATACACAATCACCCTTGCACCCCCTAGGGTAATCCCACATGTTGCCTTCCAAAATGGGCCATGCTTGCACGTCGAGTTTCTTTGGCAAAACAATTCAAATGATCATAAGTCCCTCGATGACGCTTTCGAAAGTTGCCTATCAAAATGATCATAGTCCCTTCAAGCAAAATTTCCAAAGACACTTGGAACCATTGCATTCATGGTCCATACGATGACCCGCGCCTGTCCCGTTAAAACATCCTAAACGCAAGATTGTCCACCAAATACAATGGTGGAACAAAATTGTTAAAAAGGGGTTAAAGCATGAGAAAAACCTTCGAGTAAACTTAGGGGTAGACAAAACTCTTAGTTACTTGGATCGAACTTGCAAAAAAACACTTGCCTACTTTTCAAAACCACACTCCACAACACTTCCAAAAACAAAAAACTTTCAAAAACATTTGAAACATCTTTTCGAAAAGATACACACCTTCGTATATACTCAAACACGAGTCATTACAACGGTTGCCGAAACAAAGGCGTCTATTTCAAAACATTTTCAAAAAACACAAATACACACACCATTTTCAAGCAATCAAAAGTCAAGGCAAGTGATCTAAAAACAAGTAACTAAGAGCCCATGGATAACCATGGATGAAAAGGGTGCTAATACCTTCCCTTTTCATAATATACCCCCCGAACCCACGAAACATCTCAAAAGGTTTTTCCTATGCTTTTTAACCTTTCCTTTAGGATAAAATAAAAAGTCAGTGGTGACTCTTGCTAAACCGAACAAGTGCGAAAACAAACGCAAAACTCAAGTCAGTTCTCCCACCGTATCACAGAACTGGCGACTCTGCTGGGGAGTTTAATTTAAAAGTGGGGTTACCTTAGGGTTTAGATCACCTTTACATTATTGCTCTGATTGCCTTGATTGATTTATCTTTTGGGTCCTTGTTTGGGTTTGTTGTAAAATCCTACACCCAGATTTGGGGCACCATTTTAGGTAAATAGCAAAAAAACTGTGAGGGAACTGTGCGGGGTATACCGACACGGTTGAAGCAGTAAGCTATGTTAGTGTGACATATTTGTGAGTACCGGTAACCCTTGAGTTCAATCAAGGAGAGTACGGGGCCGCTGAGTGATGTCGTGAAGCACTAACGAACTCTTAGAACCTTACTTGATCATCCTAGCCTTTTTAGGGGTAGTGAGATGACCGACTTTGGTGCAGTCTGAAGTTGGTAGATACTCGATACTACACTCATGGAGGGTTGTATTCTTGGAATATTTTGGTCTCCAGTTAAGTGGCTAAACCGATACAATGAACACAGAAAACAATCCAATGATATCGAGCTCCTTAGAACCTGGTTTCTATTTTAGGACAGGATGAGCCAACTAACTTCAAGAGGGTACTTACCTACAAACCCCATGCAAGCCTAAACCTAAGGACTTATTTGCTTTGTGTGAATATGATTACCTGTATATACACTTACTTGCTTTTGCATACATGTACATAACATCATAACATCATAACATCATACCATAGCATTTTTTTCACTAACCATTTCAAAGATCTCGAGGGTTCTTTTGATGCAGGGTCACGTTGAGCCGGACGTGTACCAAAGGACAAGGGGGTTTCTCCTCTAACAAATTCCATCAAAGATCAAGTGCAACAACTTGAATCAGGGGCTATGACCCACTTGACATGGTGAGCTTGATTCTCGTGGAAAGACATCCGCTGATACAAAGTTCTCCAATCAAAGATCAAGTGCAACAACTTGAATCAGGGGCTATGACCCACTTGACATGGTGAGCTTGATTCTTGTGGAAAGACATCCACTGGTGCAAAAGATCTCCAATCAAAGATCGAAGTTCAACCTCTAACATTCTCTTGTGTTTACCCCGAGAGATCCTTGAAAGCATGCATCCACATATCATGCATTGCATCTTGACGACCTTTCCTCTTTCAGGTTTCCTTACTCTCCTGCTGTTTATTTCAGTAAGAGATGGCTCTAGAAAGGTCCGTCAAGGATATCCAGGACCAGACTGCTCAACTGCAGGAGATGTTCCTGAACTTGTCTCTGGGGCAAGAAGAAATGAAAGCTCTCCTCACAAAGAGCTTGGTCCAGGAGACTTCAAGCAATGCCAGGAGTGATCAGCTTGCGGAGCTGCAGTTTGATTTTACAACCTTGAGGATCCAAGTGATGGGACAGTTGGTGGGCCAGATGGCTCTCATCCAAGACCTGTCTCAAAGACAAGAGGAACTCAGAGTTCTCGTCCGCCAACTGCTTCAAAACATCCAACTAGGTAAAACATCTGAGGTTGAGGAGCAAGTCACCGCTCAACCTCCATCCACTCAAGAAGACAAGGGGAAGGCTCATTTGCTTGCTTCAGGGTCACAAGCCCAGCAACAACCTCGCCAGCGTCAACGAGGTAATCGGAGAAAGCAAAATACATCGGGAAGACATTTCTCAGAAACTGACATACCATCATCCTTCATACTGAAGCGCCTGTTGGAGGTCAACCTGCTTACTTTAAGGGATCCTCCTCGGAAGCTCAATACCTCCGCTCCTAACTATCGTCCCGACGCATTTTGTGTTTACCACTCCTACAGCCCGGGACACGACACCGACGACTGCTGGGCCTTGAAGAACAAGATTCAAGATCTGATCGACATTGGAGTGTTGGAATTCATGCCAGATGGCGAGATGAAAATATTCTGTTAAGAAGTTCTCCACCTGAAGTGACAAAGCTCAAGCTGAAGGACTTTTGCTTCATTTGAATTTTCAAAGTTGTAATTTCTTTTGTTTTCAAACAATTATCTGTTGATGTTAAACTCTGTTTCATTAATGCATTGCATATGTTTGTCTTGAATTCATCCATTCGTTTTCACTACTCTTATGCTTTCTTTATGATATTTGACTCTTGATAAAAAGCTGCAAGCCTTTAGAGGGAGGATGACGAAACAATACCATAATCTCATACAGTATGCTTTTGAAAGGACCTTGCTGATGATGTACAGACATTTCTTTCAATTCCCAAACACTGGAGTTATAAGGAAGATAATCCCTAGTCAACCCCTTCGAGCCAAAGAAGTAGGAGTTTTCTGTTCTAAACAATCAAAACCTTTGATATAAACCTGGGGCAGGGTAGTCTCTCAATTAATTCAAAAAAGGTGCGCATTAAAGTCGCAAACTCTCAGTTCGTAACACAACGAACGACGTCAAAAAAGAAAGCATTCTTTTGGAATCAAAAGACAAGGGTGGTTCCCTATCACATAGGCAGTCAATCTCTCAAAAGAGAAAAGCCCACCAAGCCAAAACCCGTAAAGGAGGCTTAAGAAAGCTGGGGCATCCCGCTGACTGTGATCTCGAAAACAGAGACAGTCAGGCAAAAGTTAGGGATAACAAATCAAAATCGAAATAGAAAGGTCGTTACAAATCCTCAACAACATGAAAAATGTTGCAAAAGAAAAAAGGAGATGATGATTGTCTCCCAAATTTCAACTGGTGAACCATTACCCAAAGTTCGTTCTAAACTCGAATGGAGTGCGACACACAATTAACTGAGCTTAAGGTTGAAGAACATCACAAAGAGCGGGTGGGTACAAATACATTTTGAGCCTTTATCCTTTGTTTCTTAAAACCGTGAACCAGGCCACGTTACAACCCTTTAAAAGTCCTAATTGAAGCATGGGTTAGTTCGAAAGCATACTGTTACAAAAGGTATCCTGACTCCTGTAAGGCTTTGCTCTAAAATCTTGTGTTGACTTGTCTTATGAAAAAGTTTTCTGCTAAAAAACGCATTTTTTCAAAACTTTGAGACAGACATAAATGTTGCATTGCTTGAATATCACTGCTTGCATTTGACTATTTGGTTGACAGCGGAGAAATTCATACAGCGAATGTTCGGAGGAACGAAAACTCTCTCAGTGAACAAAATCACTTCAAAAGGATGACACTTCAAACGACAAATCTCCTATCAACAAGGGCCATGACGTGGCACCATACAGTTAACCTGGGGCAGTCCAGTCAAGATTTCAACAAATCTCTCAAAAAGTTCAGTGAACTCGGGGCAAGTCCCCTTCATCTTCACTTGGGGCATTCGAATGTAGAAAGTGTTCAACAATTCCTTCATCACCTGTTGGAAGCCACAGTTGTCAAAGATCAAATTCTCACAAAATTCAAGTTATGAAGCCCGGATTTGACCGGATAATATCTTGATCTCTACATCACATTGTGAAGACCGGACTACAACCGAATAACAGTGTCAGTCTACCACAAAGCCTGGATTACGACCAGATAGTGGGATCTCCTGAATTCAAGTTATGAAGCCTGGATTTGACCGGATAATATCTTGATCTCTACAGCACATTGTGAAGACCGGACTACGACCGAATAACAGTGTCAGATTACCGCAAAGCCTGGATTACGACCAGATAGTGGGATCTCCTGAATTCAAGTTATGAAGCCCAGATTTGACCAGATAGTATCTTGATCTCTACAGCATATTATGAAGACCGGACTACGACCGGATAACAGTGTCAGACTACCGCAAAGCCTGGATTGCGACCAGATAGTGGTATATCTTCAGCACAAGCCGTGAAGCCCGGATTCGACCGGATAACAGCTTAGCAAGTTATTGTGAAGACTGGATTACGACCAGATAGCAATACAAAGTTTTTGTGAAGCCTGGACTACGACCAGACAGCAGTCAAGAATACTACGAAACCTGGATTGCGACCAGATAGTGGTATATCTTCAGCACAAGCCGTGAAGCCCGGATTCGACCGGATAACAGCTTAGCAAGTTATTGTGAAGACTGGATTACGACCAGATAACAGTTAACCCTCAAGAATGAAGACTCTCATCCTTGAAGCCTCAGAAGACTGGTATACTCCCAATTTCTGACCCTGAACAAAATCAAGATCTAGAGATAGTTCAAGATGTGACCCAGAGATGGCGACATTCAGTAACTTATTCCAGATAAACACCACTTGGGGCATTCGAATTTCAAAAGTGTTCAACCATTCCTTCATCACCTGTGGGAAGATACGGTCCATATACGCTCCAAACACGGTTTCCATTCTGTCACCTTCTTAAGTTCCATATCAACACCTGTAACAAGCCAGAAAAATATCTATGGACGACTGATTGTGGATTAACACCTGTAACAAGCCAGGAAATTATCTACATCACCACTTGGGGCATTCGAATGTCAAAAGTGTCCAACAATTCCTTCATCACCTGTCGGAAGATACAGTTTCAGATACGCTCCAAACACAGTAGCCATTCTATCACTCATTCAGATCCTAGTTATAGTTTCAGATACACTCCAGACACGGAAGTTATTCTGCTACTCATACAGATCTCAAATCCAAGATGCAGTTTTACACGGACTCATCATGAAGCAACCCTACACCGGTTCCTTCACAAACTCAAAAGATTCTTGTAATCCCCAGCCAGAGAGCTTTACAGAATCTAGTTCCCCTCATAATCAAGTTTCAAGATCCCCAGTGGAGCTAAAACTTACAACTATCAATCCCCAAACAGAGTGAAGACTCTCATTCTCAGTTCCTCACAGAATATTCGAATATTCCCCAGTGAAGATCTCCTCAAGACAGGAATCCCCAGTAGATTGGCATACAACCCAAGCTTCTGATTCCCCAACAGTGGTCCCAGGATTTCTCATTTTCAACGATCAAAAGATTCTTGCCCTCCACAGCAGCAGCCAAGGATTTATTTTCCCCGGCAACAATCAAGATTCTTTTATCTCCAGCCATCCAGGATTCATCTATCCTCAGCAAGACAGCTCATCAGCTTACATGCGCATTCATCACATTCATATCATAAACATTGGTGTAACATACATTGCATCATGCATGATGAAATTGCATACAACTAACCCTTTACCTTTTCAGGAAAACATCAGTCAACAGACAAAGATAATCATCTTCCGAGATTCTTTCTAGAAATAGTTCAGATGTGACCCAGACACGGCGACATTCTGATACTTATTCCGAGATTCTTTCTAGAAATAGTTCAGATGTGACCCATACACGGCGACATTCTGATACTTATTCTAGATTCACTCAGATGCGGTTTTACACAGACGCATCATCAGGAAACCCTACATCGGTTCCTTCTTCACTTCGAGACTTCTGAAAACAGTTTACGGATTCTTCCCAACACCGGATGTTAATCTGTCACTTGTTCAGATGCAACTTTTGAAAACAGTTTACGGACGCTTTCCAACAACGGATGTTGCTCTATTGCTTATTCAACTTCAACTCCTGAAAGCAGTTTACGGATTCTCCAAACACGGATGTCAATCTATTGCTTGCTCAGATCCCCAGTTCAGAGATGTTCCAAAACATGGATACCTTTCTGATACTCGTCCACTCACCAAGAACATGCAGTTCAACAACTTCCAAATGGCATCTTTAAGCCCATTTCCAGATGGCATCTATAAGCCCATCCTCCTACCAGCAGTCACCAAATGGCATCTTTAAGCCCATTTCCAGATGGAATCTCTAAGCCCATCCCACGACAGGATTCTGTCGCATTCCAGATGGCATCTTTAAGCCCATCACCAAATGGCATTTGTAAGCCCATTCACCTCCACCATCACATCACCGAGTGCAAATTTTCTGGGCACTCTAGTGTCCAATCTCCTTTTACCCTCGAGTCGCGAAAGGAAAACTTGCCAATCTAAATCTTCAGGTCCAAGAAGATTGAACAGGGGCAACTGTTGTACCCCAAAATTTGCCCTCGCATTTTTCCACAAGAAATCACAGTTTCAGACTCTTCCTGATTTTTCAGACTGGCTCAAGAATCAATCAAACAGATTTTCCTCGTCAGCCAGAATTAGGGTTTTCATGGCTCTGGAACAGTTCACACAGTTTGTTTAGGGTTTGGTTGATTTTGGCTCAGGTTTTGATCATGCGAACGCTTCTTTGGCATTTGATCAGGAACTAGGGTTTTTGTGCGTGCATTCTCAAAAAGAATTAATCCCACAGTACTTTTCAAGTTATTCCGAGATATGGACTGAGGCATTTGGATTGAGTTTGCAATGTTTGACTAAATCAGTGAAAAGAGTCATTTGGATTGAGTTTGCAGTGTTTGATTGAATCATTAAGAGAAAAGACATCTTGGCAGTTGTTGTGATTGACTGTGCTTTGCTTTGGATTTTTGAAGCGCCAGGTTTATTAATTGATCAATGCTGAAACCACAATGTTTATTTAATTGTTTATTTATTCTAAGTTAAGATAATTGGAATTTATTTCCATTTATTATAATTTAAGAATTATAAATAATAAAATAAATAATTGAAAAGAAGAAAAGGAATTAACTGATAAAAATTGGATTTTATTCATCTTTAATTATTCGTTACAATTGTTGTTTGAATACAGTATTTATTTACAAAGTATTCTAATAATGATTACAATAATTGAAATGAAATAAAACTATCCTAATTCCTAAGTCTTCATCTTATATCCATTACTCCAATGCTCCATTGAATTTTATCTGCAAAACAAAGAAAAGAAGAAAAAGTCAGAAGCAGATGAATTGAAATTAAAGGCAAACAGTTAATTCGGGTTCATCATTAAAGGCAACTGACTGGAATCAGTTCGCCCTCTCTGTAAATCACCGGATTTCTCCCGGTTCACAAAGAAGGATGAAAAATGCTTGCAACAAAAGTTTTGAAATGCACAAAAGTTAAATTGCACAAATTCAAAAGGGGTCAAACAAAGCTGCATAGTCCAAAAGTTTCAAACTGAATGGCATAAACAAAGTCCAAATCCAAACTGAACTATAAAATCACAAATTCAAACTCTCCAAAAAGTTCCCAAAAAGGTGCAAAGCTGCCCAAAAGATATCTCAAGATATCAAAGTATCAAAAACTGTCACAAAGAAGCAAAAAATATGGAAGCAGTACACAAAGTATGCAGGTTAAAACCAATATTGCAAGCAAGGTTTCGTTCTCATCATTTTTCCAGCAGTGCCTTTTCAGAACAAAGTACAAACATAAACATTTTTAATGCTTTAACTTGTACTGGAGAGAGAAAGAAATAAAAGAAGCACAAGCTTACTGGCTTTAGGCATGAAGAGATATATAACAAACTGATCAAGACAGTAAAGGAGGCAGCATAAGATATCAAAAAAAGATAAACAAAAGGGTAACTTTGAAAAACACAGTGAAGCTCTAAAAAACCTGTTTCTCATAAAATACCCTGCGTAAAAACCTTACAACGGGTTGAAGCCCAAGCCTCCAACACCAACCTGCTGAATGCTCAAAGAGGAACCAAGTTGATAACCTGTTGAAGCAAACAGCAGGTCCAGCCAAAGCCTAAACTGATATCACAACAATACAAACCTTTCAACCAATGTCCAAATCTGCATAAGACCCTGAAGCCAAACAACCAGAAACCTTTCAAGCAAAGGCCATAAACTTGCATAAAACCTTACCTGCATTCAAAGCAAAAGCCAAAAACTGATATCCAAAAACCAGTAAACCAGGTTTTCCAGCACCTAAACTTCAAACTCATAAACATGTGTCAAATCAATCAAGCCAAGCATACTAACCTTGAAACATTCAGACACATACAGAATTCCCAAGAACCCTCATAAAAACTTCATCATTGGGCAAACACACGAATCAAACACATTAGCATTCAATACACGATACCAATAAGCATATTCAGAATCATCAACAGATATATCATCAAGAAATTATTTCACATCAAGCAAAGCAAGCTAGGCAACCAAATTCAGCAAGCAAACATACAAGGCATCAAGCTAGGCATCAGGGCGACAAGAAGAAGAAGATAAAGAAGCAAGATGGCAGGCATTAAGGCAACAAGAAGAAGAGGAAGAGAGATATACAAGGCTTTCAGACAGCATCATTAAACCACAAAAATGCGAAAATACACACACCAGGAAGAGCAAGTTCATCATCACCACTTTCTCGCCGTCAAGCCCTCCAAACGCCTCCACGTCCGCCTCTCCATCCAATAAAAGGTAGCATTTTTCTTCTTTTCTTTCCTTTCCACAACCACAACAACAAATAATAACAAAGCTAAAATCAGAATCAATAAGCAAAAGCGAAACATGTGAGACATAAAAACGAAAACCCTAACGTGAATGACTCAGAAAACATTACCTTCGAGTCACATCGTTGAATGACCCATGGAAGAGAGAAGACGGAGATGGCGCTGGTTGGCTTAGGCAAGGAAGGACATGGTTCTGATGGCTATGGCGTTGAGGAAGATGAAGAGGAACGAGCGAAATGAAGAGAGCGGCGCGCCTCTGTAACAAACCCTAATCCAATCCCTTTCTGAACGAAACATCCAAACCCTTGCAAAACATTTGTGTCAAATGCCAATGGGCCTTGCCCTTTTCCAGTATCACAAGCCCATTAAGCGCGCCTCACCCCCCATTTTCTTTTTCTACTTGTTTTCTTTTATTTGGGCCAGCATAACTCCTTTAGGCCCATTCTATTATTTTTTAATTAACACCTTTTTTTTTATTTATCACATGACATTTTTACACAACTCATTTTTGTTAAATAAACCATTTGTTAATGTTAAACCTAATTGACAATATTCATCTTTTTTTTATGATATAATTAAAACTTTGTACATAAAAAGATTAATTAAAATACACCAAAACATTCATTTTTTTTAACTTAAAACATT